>BLKR01004441.1:0-108854 GCA_011170035.1 Teleogryllus occipitalis | reverse complement strand
AAAAGCTCAGACATCGAAAATTTGATTTATAATCAGGAAACCATTACTTAAAAGAATATACTAGGTGGCAATGCCGTTTCAAAGACTAGTGGTGCCACATTAGCACATGATCATACGTACTTGGCTCTATTTAAGCAAAAAAGTTTCAAAATTGTCTAAATTACCTTTTATCGAGAAAATCTCCCAGAGACTATGTATAAAGTACTCCACAATTTACAGGTAACGTTTAAAATTCTCAATACTTCTAAATCACGTCATTAAATTTTTAGATATCTTGCTGTAGTTATTTCACTAATTCTAAAATTTCTGTTTTACTGAACAATTCAGCAATTGGGCACGTGCTTTTGTTTTTATCAATCACAGATACATATCACACATCAATCAATTCATTATCATACTCATGTAATTCTCAACACTATCAATCTATCAATTGTTAAAATTTTAAAGTGAATTCCAATGTACTGAGGTTTGGTATTGATCTAATATTTCTTATACTTGAATTCATTAATTTTCGCCTCTTTTAGCAGCACATCAGTATCTAAAAAATCTTAAATACGAGGAGTTCAATTGTGGGAGCAAGAAGAAATTTGGACAAAAAAAGGAACGAGCGTCTTCAAGTAGGAAAGAGTACGCGTGTGAGTTAGTTAGATAGTGATTTGCTCAGAGAACAGATGGGCAAGTATGCAAGTAGGAAACTGAAAGTCCCGAAGTCGCGATATCGGCAGGAGGTCAAATAGACGAAATAACGAAAGAAAGGTGCATAGGAAAATGGAAAATGGTCCAGGATAGACTAGTGAGTCAGGGCTTCAATTGATGTCACTGCATTGTGTCTCTCCGGGAAGTCTTATGGTTTGAGTCCCGGCCCGAAAAGAGTCCAGCTAGGTTGAATTCAGTCGCCGTCTGGTGGAGAATTCAAGAGGCCGGCTGCTCTGATCGGTAGTTTTCTGTGGTTTCTCCGATCAAACCCCAGACGAATGGCGAAGCAGTACCCTAACAAAGGACCTCGCGCGATCTTTCCTTCCTCTTCCTTGTCCTGTCCTAGCCTCTCCCCTTACACACAGATACTTACACTAACATGCACTACACTACCACGTATTCCGAGAGATAGTTCGGGAGCTTAGAGTTTGTCCCGACTGCGGCAGTACTCCGCTGGTGGGAGAGTCCTGGTTAGGGGGAAAACCGGCTAGACAGCGGTAAGTTGGCGCCGGATCTCACCATTCAGTGGGGTAAGATCAATGCCTCCTCCCGAGGAAAAAAATGCACTACACTTATGGGAGTAATGAGCAAAGCTGTTGACGCGTCCGGAATCATTAACCAACCAAGTAATCAATCGAAATGCATGGTGGTGGGCAGGCGAAGGGGTGCGGGTGTGGGAAGGAGAGTGCAGGCTTCCATAAGGAAGGGGAATGTAGGGGTGTGGGAGGGCGACCACGGGGCTGCGGGCACGCGGCGCGAGAGGGCGGCAGGTAGCGTTGTAATTGAGTTGGGACGGGATCACGTCAACGAATTTGCGCGAATTAACTTGAAAATGGCCGCCCCGGCGGCGCTGCCGGCTTCCGTAATCCTCCCTCCTGCGCGCCACCCTCGGACACTTCGACTCTCCCCCACGCCGTCCCCACGCCGTCCCCGCCGTCACACCACACTCCCTCCCATCACATCCCCAACATCCTCGCCCTGCCTCCAACGCTCAACCCAAATCCCCATTCTCACACAATCCCCGCCGCTCCGCCCCGCACTGTCCCCGCACTGTCCCCGGACTGTCCCCGCACTGTCCCTACACTGTCCCTACACTGCCCCCGCACTGTCCCCGCACTGTCCCCGCACTGTCCCCGCACTTTCCCCACACTGTCCCCGCACTGTCCCCGCACTGTCACTGTCCCCTCCGCCACACCACACTCCCTATCACAGCACCCACGCCGTCTCCTACGATGGAACCGAATATCCATTCTTCCACAATACCCACCTATGCACTACCCCTACGATGTTCGTTAACCCGCCGACGATCCCCAAGATCCCATTTCATCCCACGCCGCCCCCAACCCACGGCGCCCTGCCCCCAGTACTGCACATCCGTCACCAAATCTCCTACTCACACGCCAACACCCACACCGTCCTCACCTACCGCCTCACCTACGTCCCTCACCGCGCGCCGCTGCCAATCCGCTGTATGCACTTCGGGCTAGGGTGGGTTCAGGACCGCAAAGCGTTCGAGCTGAGAAAATGCAGGCGTATCTGGCGAGGAATTTGGCGGAGACTTGAAATGCGAGTGGCTGCGAATGAGTGCAAACGATGGGAAAGAGGGAGGAAAAGAGGAATATATATATATATATATATATATATATATATATATATATATATATATATATATATATATTGTAACGGTACGTCCTCCGAAATAATAATATAATAAAATAAATTACTGGTCATAGTATGCCGACCGCCGCCCCACCCGCTTAGGTGCGTGGCCGCGCCGTTCAAAGGGTTTTATGACCGTCCCTGGGTGCCGCGGACTCAATAGCCTCTCCACACTAAACGACAATTATCGAGGCCAAGCCCTACCACCGGTCTCTGCCAACCCCTCGTCATCACCCCCTCAGCCGAACTCGGAGACATATTTATGACCGTCAAAAGCATTGTGCTACCGAGACGCACCGGCGCGTGCCGCGTCGAGTCCCGCGCTCGCTGGGTATGCCTTTTGAGTCCGATCCACAGACGTGCTGATTAAAAGAGCATCAAAATTCGTTTTGCTCAAGTGTTCACCCGGGAGAGAGGCACCAGGCAGGGCAATAAAGCAATAACGTCAATCAAAGAACGGCCTGGGCTAACCGTCGCCGGCACCCGAAAAGAAAGGAGTAAAACGCCGTGACCGAGGCGCGAAGGCGGGGAAACATGTCACCGTCTTCGGACGTGCCGCGCCAATATACCACCCTTTCGTTATGCGCACGTGGTCACCTGTGGACTCGCGAGACCTACTTTCGAGCATACAATGCCGCACATTGTCGATGCGAGCTCGCGAGCCATTGGCTCAAGTGCCGCCTCTTTAGCGAAGGGCGAGCGAATCGAAGACAGGCCCCCGGTCCGTGGAGAGGGAAGAGGTGCCTTCGTTCGTGGTAGCGCGCCGCCCAAAACTGACTTGTATCTAGAGATCGGTGAGAGAGACTTGTATCGAGAGATCGGTAAGAGACACTTGTATCTAGAAATCGGTGAGAGAGACTTGTGTCTAGAAATCGGTGGGAGACACTTGCTCTACCGCGCGCCGCATAAACTTAATTAGTCACGTGAGCTGAAATGATTACTCTCAAAACGTGCGCTAGTTGACTTGGCGCTTCATTCGAGATTTTTGCTCTGCGCAATGTCACATCATTGGTGAAATTCATTAGACTCGCTACCGGAAGGAACTTCCTCTCCGGAGACCGCAAGCCGAGCGCGGAATCACCATTGTTTATGATCGGCAACGAGACGTTGTGACCTGGGTCGCGTGTCATGAAATGTGGACGACGCCAGCGCAGCATTGGGTCCAGAGGGAGCGTGTTGTCGGTGGCTTCCGCCTGAGTACGCGCCACAGCCGCCCGACTCCAGCCCGGGAATGCATCACTCACCACTGCTGACATCACGCCTCAGAAGAGTACCAGATAAGTAGTTTTGTGCAGCCAGGTGACGCTCAGCCCTTGTTTCCCGCGTAAGTGCGGACGAACTTTAGATATTCGGGGCTGTAGCGGATGTGCCGGTAAACAGGCACGAGGGTAGCGGCCAAGTACTTGTGTTCAATTTTTGTATCAAATTTCATTTTAAAGTAAATAAGAGGCCGCCGATGTACAAAAAAAAAAACATGTAAATTCATTTGTAAAAATCATTGTTATGCCAATCATCATCATCATAATCATATTTTAGAATAAGTAAATATTATCTTGAAATGCCCATCTGTGTATTATTGAGCATGCAAACCCCCGACCCACCGCCGACGGGTTACAATATATATATATATATATATATATATATATATATATATATATATATATATATATATATATATATATATATTGTAACGCCTCCACTCGTGGAAACGCCCTGATAGAATGCTCTTTCGAGCTTGAATATCTCGGGGGGCAGGATCTTTTGGGGTATGAGAAAGTTACACACCCAGACACAAAATTAGATAAAATGACAGTATATTCTGTAATATGGCATGAGAAATTGTTCACACTTAACATTCAAGTTCAGAATTAAATCAAAATTTACAACACAACACAAAATTTACTTAACAATGTGCTCGCTATGTCGAGTCTGATTCTCCTATCACCCGTGCACGGTTTTGCTAAGTTATGAACTTAATGGAAACTAAATTTTCCCATACTCCTGGGATTAATTACAATGAAACGCTATTCAATATCTTATTGCTACTTTACATTAAATATTTTCCTCGTTAGCAAATTTTATACAATAAAATGAGGAACTCTAATAAAATTTACACAGTTTCTGGATTGAATTCTATTGCAAGTATTACCGCTATACAAGGTAAATTTATGCTGTCGTGACACAAATTTCAGGTGATTTTACAAAGTTTTAATGGTCTGGTTCTTCATTTCACTCCTTCCAAAATCCGGTCTCCCACTCTGGTTTACTCAGTTACAAATTACCTTTGCCGCCGCCCAAGGCCCCGGGTTACGCACCGCCGTCGTGTCGAAGTAGCTGTACACCGCCAGCCGCGCCGCCACTCGCGTTTCCCGATGTCCTCGAAGCCGTCTCTGCAGTCCGTTACCAGATTTTCGCACCAGTCTTCTAAGCTCTCGCCACCAGATCCAGGACACATGCACGCGTACTGCTCCGTCCCTTGCGTGTTACAGCACGTGTCGCTCCTACCAGGGCGTTGACTATGATATTGTTCACAATCACGTTTACTTTACTTTATGCGGCCTCGTTATAATGTTAACTTGCTACTTCTCGCCGCCTCAATATTGCAACGTTCTCCTCCACTATTACTCGTGATAATGTCTACGACTCCGCGTCTTTACTACAGAAGAATACCTCGCTCGTCGCCGTCTAGCTCTAGAAGAATAGTACCTCGCGCGTCGCCGTCTGAACCAAGAAGAACTAGTACCTCGCACGTCGCCGTCTGGATCGAGAAGAACTAGTACCTCGCACGTCGCCGTCCAAATCGAGAAGAAGGCAGCTTTTCGCCGCTCCGCCGTATAAATGCGGCCCTGACGTCATAGAACCCCTATGCGCGCCGCCCCTCCGTCGAAATTACCCCGCCGCTGCTTCTGGCCGCCACCGACAGGTCGCGCCTTTTCTCTTCCGTGCTGCTCTTCCTATGTTATTGTGGGCGCCGTGTAAGTTTGTGGCCAGGCCACGAACGTCACTATATATATATATATATATATATATATATATATATATATATATATATATATATATTATTTTTTTATACTAGCAGTGTTCCGTTTCGACCCAGGCTTCCTTGCGAAGCCTACCCCCGACGCGGGTCTGGGGACTTTTATCTAAGCAGGCGCACCCCGTGGGCAGTCCCGTCTGCGCCTGGGATTTGACTCTCACTTTCTCCGCCAGATGTCGGGCTCAGTTAACTATATCCGAACTGTCTGGTTGGGAGAAAGTGGGATCTCGTTAGGGCGGGATGTTGTCGGAGGGATTTAATTTTGCCGGGCATCCTGCCAGGGTTCTTTTACATGCCACAAGAGTGACATGGCTACTGTGGATTTTCCGCCCTTCGAAAATCCGGGTTCCTCGGCGGGATCGACCCGCGCACTGGGAGGTTCAGAGGCCAGTAAGCTAACCCCTCACCCACCGAGGAGCCCTGGAGAACGATAAAGATGATGGAGAAACAGGTTGGCGCGTTCGAGGAGTGCAAAATAAATTGTCGGTGATCGCAGTTGCGCGCCGTGATCGTCAGCTAACTCGTCTACGATGAGTCACCGTAAGGTGAAATATTGGCCTTGAGTATAAAATTACATTCAACGGTTACATGGTATTTATTTCGATGTTCACATGATATTCGATTTCACTCTGATTTTTATGTTGACAGAAAGTTATTCACGTTGGAAATGAGGTTTAAATAAAATAAATAAAATTAAATAATTAATTAAATAAATAAATAATAACTTAATTATAATTATACATTATACTTTATTAACTTAATTATAATTATACATTATACTTTATTAGCGTAATTATAATTATATATTATAATTCAATAACTTAATTATAATTTTAAATTAATTAACTAAACTTTTGAAAATAGACCGGCGACAGAGCAAATTAATTAATTAATTAATTAATTAGCTCAATTGTACACAATAAAATGTAAATCATTTAAAGAAACTACGTACGCAATTACGTTAAAAGGTTTCTCATGTGTGTTACAGGAGTCAAACCGTGGGAGAAGGGAGTTGGTAGAATAGGGCTACTCTCTCAACATTGGTGTAGTTGTAATTGTTAACTTCAAGTTGGAGATGATTTTATAATTAATCAGAAATATGTCTAGTAATTACATTTGAACATCTTACAAGATTTTACTGAAATATTTCGAAGCACTTTCACAGACACACGATTTCCATAATGAGTGGTGAAACAAAGTAGAATTCTTCGTGGTTTCGTGATAAGGTTATATCGTTTTGCGCGATGCTGTCATTGAATATACGTTCTGTATCTCGAAAAATCTGTTTCCTCCATGTGAAAGTGGAAAACTTATCTCTCTCCGCGTTAACGACTGAATTCAACGTCTTAAACTATTCAGGAACGGATAAAACGTTCGTAATTAAAATTGAAAAATTACTTTAAAATGAAGCTCCTGTTTTTTACTCATGTCGGTCCACAATTCCGTTTAAAATTATTTCAGATTTCATTTTCTGAAAAGTGGATGGTGCTGTATGTAATCTGGAAGACTTTAAAAACAAAAATAGAACTATATTTAAAGTAATCTACTTCTTTACAACTTAAAATTAGAATTGTCTGTCAAGCGAGATCTGAAAAAATTACTGAAAATTCTTGAAGATATTATATGTTAAACACTAATTCAGTCATAGACTTTCAAGAATTTCACACTATAAAATATAGTATTGTACACAAAACTCGAAAAGAAATTTGACCAATATTTTTATGATTACATATAGATACTGAATTGGAATCAATTACATTGCTTTGCTATGTGATCATTTGATATACGTAAACCTGACGCCATGATGAGTATTGTACATTTCGTACTAAATTTGATTTAAACAATCACTTTCATGTACATCATCAAAAGCAGTATTTTTCTACGAGCTAAATTCTTCACAAAATAGATGTTTTGGCACAAACCATTGGAGCGTGGTATAACTTTGTCCTACATTAACAATAAAGTCGTGTATTCTAGAGGTCACTTACGTTACAAACGCATTGTATATTTATTAACCTTCTGCCAGAAGCCTCGCAGGCTGACGCATGTAAATATTCAATAAAAAATTGCATTCCTCGTAAATAACTCCTAATACTCGTATTATGAACAAAGTAAAATGCTTGATGACAATATTGAAGCCAAAGAGACAAATTACATGATAGCGATAGGTCACATTTCTCAATAAAGTTTATGTAGTAATTTTAGTCAGCACTAATATGAAACTTTTTATGTAGATCGATTGTTTAAACCAATTACTTGAACCAATTTTACCAACACATGCAAACAAACATACTAGGAATATAAAGGCATTTCTATTGATGTGAAGTCACATGTATCAATACCACTTAAAAATTTCATGTTTGAACTAACCTCAAAATTTATTAATTTCACAGAAAGTATCAAATTCGCTTATCATCACTCGTTTGGCTATTGTAATTCGTTCAATAAAGTTGAAGATAATAAACAAGATGTATAACGTACCTTTTAGTATTATTTCCTCTATTATAATGATCTAAAATATCATTTAACCAAATAGAATAATATTCGTTTCGAAAACATTTTTTTAATTGTACTATACATTTGGATTAAATGTACGTTTAGAAATAAATATTAGAATTCTTTTTATTTCAACTGAACTAAAATTTAAATTGAATTTTAAGTCAGTTGACGTGTAATAGAGAATTATAGATATTACTAACAATACTTCACTGCTGAAAGAGAACTTCCTCACACAGTGCATCAAAAAACTCGTTTAAAAATGTATTGTTAAAATACTTGAAACTTGCATGAGAGTACTCAGCAGCAAAATTCTGCAACGTACGTAAAACAGAATATAACTTCTCACCCAAAAAATAATAAAACGTTACGTGCAAATCAGTGTATCCCATTAGGTAAAATGAAGAATAATTTAATAAAACCGTCTCTTCTTGGTTCATCAGAGTAAAATACCTTCAAATTAAAATATCCGAGTTCAAACACTTTGTCACGCGTCATGCGAATAATTTCCTGGCGAGATCAAAGCCAGTTTCAAATACCCTGAAACGTCCACTTAATACAGAATCTCTCTCTCTCGGTGAATACAAATTCCTCGACCTAAATCTGAAAGCTGCTGAAAAAAGAGAAAAAAAAGTCTACGAAAATAGCAACACTAAATTCAGCGTATACTTAAGTTTCTTTTGAGCACCGGTCTGTCACCAACTCGATTTCGGCCATCCGAGCGACTGCGTTCATTCCGCAGACGAGACCACTGGCGGGTGGAATGAAACTAACAGCAGAGTCGGAGATGGTTCCGCCCCACGGCGTCGCGGAAGAATTATGAAGAAAAATTAGCCTGCCGACGAAGCATAGTGTAAATTTGAATATAACCCTGCCGTTGGCTACTGCGAGGGCAAGGGCGAGGGTAAGGACTAGCCGTGCAGACCAGAAAATTAGGCTGAAGCGAGCGCCGGCTAAGTAATCGCACATTTAAATAACGCAACGAAATGAGATGGAAATGAAAGGTGGCGGCAGGGGTGGCAGTGAGGGCGGGGACGGCTCTCCATTGGGGAAAAGTGCGTTTGAGAGGGTGAAATGATCCCTCCCTGGTTCTGTGG
This sequence comes from Teleogryllus occipitalis, assembly GCA_011170035.1. Classification (NCBI taxonomy): domain Eukaryota; kingdom Metazoa; phylum Arthropoda; class Insecta; order Orthoptera; family Gryllidae; genus Teleogryllus; species Teleogryllus occipitalis. The sequence goes on along the minus strand of BLKR01004441.1, from coordinate 99,869 downwards.
CCGCCAGTGAGGGTTGGGGTCTGTTCGTTAGAAGTACGGAAACGAAACACCAGTGTTAGCAATTTAGCGTTCAATTTTTTCATTATGCGTTTTGTTTTTATAATTATTTTATGTGGGATGCGGTCGGTTTCCGAAAGTATTTACTTTGAAAATTTTATCCTTTCCTACCTCATCTCCTGCATTCCCATTTTACGTATTACTATAATGATAATTACTATAATAATACAGTCTACTCCGGTTATAGTGAACTTCTGAGGACTAACATTTTTGGTTCACTGTACCCGAGGTTCACTACAACCAATGATGACAAAATTAAATAGAAAATCTCCTTAATGATTGATTTTATTAATATAAAGATAATACTGCAAAATACATTAACAATACGAACGGAAAAATTAAATATTTTTATTTGTTCTTAAAATACAATTATTTTCAATTGTTTGCTTCTTACTTTGTAGGGCCTTTTTCTCCGTTGTGAAACTGAGTGGCACAAGGTGCCCATTTCGGGTCCGTTAGCTTCACCTCAGTGAAGACTTCTTCGATGACGACCTTTGCTCGACTATACTTTTAACAAGCTGCCTAATGCCCGAGTTTGTGGCACTGAGGCGATATATTCGTTTGCAGGAGGAAATTAATTTCCAGGACGTTGTATTTCCTACGTTCACTATAGAGAAGGTTCAGGTTCACTATAACCGAATCTTATGGTTATTGGTAATATAAGTGAAACGGGACCAGTGACTAAAGTTCACTACAACCGTGGGTTCACTGCAATCTGAGTAGAATGTAATAATTACTATAATAATAATAATAATAATAATAATAACTATAATAATAATAATAATAATAATAATAATAATAATAATAATAATAATAATAATAATAATTACTATAATAATAAAATTCATTATTATTACTCGTATTTAATTAACCGTGTTAATTCTGAATATTCAAGCGTGTGATTTTCAATGCACTGACGAAAACAAGAATCCACTAGCCGAGCGTGTAGCACAGAATGAGGCCTTCTGCTTCACAATATACATATAAAAAAAGAAAAACAGTTTACTTTCGATCGGCATTATTTATTAGATCCTACTAATTGAATGATTGAGAGGTTTTTGGTTCATAAAACATTATTTGGGTGACGTGGAAACAAAAAAAAAGAAGAAGTACGTGACAATAGTATATTACGCAAATAGTTTATAATGTTAAGCTTTATTACACGAGTAAATGCTGCGAAAACGAGCGACGTTTAGGGGCAAGTTTTGATATTTGTACCAAAGCAAATAAACCAACATTATAAACGAGTTTCATCCGTTATTTTTGTGTAACAGTATTATAAATTTATAAGAGAATCAATATAATTTTTTGAAACAAATTTGTGACGTCACAGGTATTTGACATCTGTGCGGAAAAACTTTGGTCGGCTGTTTGGTTTACCGTTTTCACCTCACGATTCTCTAGCGGCAAGTGGCTAAATGTGAGATGGCGCGATTATTTGAGACATAAACGTTTAATAGATCATAATCTGTGGCATAAGATGTCATTTTATGAAGGATTTACTGCATCGAAAAAAATGGTTATAATGCTGGAATGACAAAACAATTCCCTAAACGTGATATTAACTGTGTTTTATATAAACTACTTACACACAGCAAAATAGCTTTCCTTCATTTTATTACATTTTTTCTAATCAATGAATTAATAGTAGAACCTTATAACTACAAAATCGATGCTTTTCAATAGCATTCACCCAAAGATAACCTCGCTTATCTACGCTATTCACTTTTCCACAGCTGTATTTATTCTTCGACACCGATCCCAACACACCTCGAAGAGAATACTATCACTTCCATCGCTTTCTTTACAACTTCGACGCACCTTAATACCGACGCATTCAGACCCCCTGGTGCCCAAAGCGCCAAGACAGCCGGCGCCCCATTGTCGACGTTCATAGCCCGCGAGTAATGAGTCGTAAGGCTCAAAATGCGGCTCGATGACACAATGGTAATTATTTTTTAAAATTATATTTCCTCCCGATAAAGACCTTCCGAGCCGCAATAAATAAAGGATCTCCCGCCTGCGCTGCTGTTTTCTTCGAAAACCCTCGGCGGAGCGGCCCTGAAACGACGTTGTGATAGCAGCCCCTTTCTTAAGAATGTCGAGGGAGGACGAATTTACGACTGTTGGTCGTCATGCGGGGGAGCAACCTCAGCTGGGGAGCAGAGATTGGATATTCCGAGGTTTTTGGAAAAATACCACTTCGCGAGGTTTTTAAAGCTTGTAATATCGAGTTCCCCTTCAACGGGGGCTCCTGCCCTTTCATTTCCGGGCGAGAGGAGCCTCCGGGATTGGATAAAATGCATTTTCAAAATATGAGAATCATTTTCATTTCAAAGATGTTTTTAAAGTTAACCTGTCGAAATGAATAGGTAACTTGGAATGTGAGGTTCTCAAAATATGCCAGGCTCTTGGGTGTGGAATGTCATCTGGAGATAAAACTTTTCTGACAAAATTTTTTAATCTCGTGTTGGTATTTTAAATTGAAATATGAAAAACTTAAAAGCACAAAAAATATTTAATGTTCTTGTTGGTTTCTTATTTAATTTTTTGTTTAGTATTTAATCTACTTTAATAAATAAGCCTAAATTCCTGTATGTAAAATTTATGTAAAAAGTTATCCCCACTCCTCCAAAACATTGATAGTTTTAAGAGAAAACTCCTAAGAAAATGTGCACTATCATACATCATTTGCACTATCATACATTCGTGAAAGTAATGCATTTTTCGATACATGTAGGTTTTAGAAAACCTGTGAAAAATGTAATTTTTTCAAACTATCCAAATAATTGCAAAAAAAATCGGAATTTCGCAAACAAAGAACTCACATCTTGTACACAAGAGCTCCTTATCATTTGCACATACAAATTTTCAGAGAATATATATTATCATTTATCAAACAGAACACGTGATGAAAAGTCGCTTAAGAAAACTTTCTAGAACAGACAAAACATCACCTAAATATGGAGTCTAAACGCGAGCTTAATATTCAACTCCCATTTGTAAAAACGAGATTCTTGGCGTTCCTCAAAACGTTCACAAAACGCCGTGCAAAAGAGCGGGCCTCTTCGCGAGCGCTCGTGGTTAGAGCGAAGGCAGGCGCCGTCTTCCTCGAGCAAAGAGAAAACGGAGCCAAGAGCTCCGTGAAGAGAGAAGCACCGACGCGGTGCGGGGGGGTTTGAAGCTTTCATTCCGACGGAACAGCTGTCGGGAATTATCTCATTAACGGAATCTCCAATTTCCTGCGCTTTTTTTAGAACTGTCCGCAGCGTAGGACGTCGAAGAGTGGATAGATAAAGAGGCGATGAAAGCGTCTTTCAAGAGGCTGTCACAACGAACAGCAGCCCGCAGAATACTTTCAAAGACAGGTAAAATTAATTGACTACTTAAAAAGTGTTTGAGAAGGGTTAAAGTTCCTAGAACTGTGATACTGGAGTTTAAGAATATAGGTTGTTTATAAAATGGTTTTCATTTTTATAAAACATATTGTACAACAGAATATTGTATCGATTCTCTATTATTTAAAAGTTCACAAAAAGAAATAACTACTTATTGAAATTAAAAAAAGTGTATTCGTTTTTATCGTCTGTAACTGGTTGAGGATTTTCTGATTTAACATTATTTTCTCAATTAGCAATTCTCTGTCTGGAACATAATACCAAGAAAGAAATGTTGAAAACAGAGAAATTACAAAACGAGGGTTCTAGATTCGAAATGGAAAATAACTAATTTAGGAAATAATTAATGTCCGTCAACTTAATGTTACGTTAAGTTGATGTTAATTTAACATTAAGTTGACTGAAATGACTTGAATTATTTCATCATTTAATTACGTCAACAACACCTCATCAGCACTTCTACAATTAACTTTTAATTTTATAGAAAGCAAAGTATATAAATTGTGACCTTCCCTCCACTAGAAAGCAATGCTCTTGAGACGTGCTCTACGTACATAATACTAATGGTGTCTGAAAATGTACTATATCAGCAAAATTTTCATTAAAAAGATACCTATTACAATTTAAGAGTTTTCTCAAAAAGTATCATTTTAATTTATTTACATTTTATTTCCACTTCAGTACGTTCGTTTTCGTATAATACTTATTTACAACAACATATGGAAATAAATTAGTTTAATGTATTATGTATGTTTTTATGTTTCTTATTACTAGAACGATAGTAGATTCACATATTACTGTCGACCAGGCATTTATAGTACACACTTTCGTGACCATGCAAAACAAAACATTAAGTGTGAAATAGTCAGTATTCCAAATTATTCCTTCACAAAATTGAAATCACCAGTTCCGATGACCAAAAACGATGAAGTCAACAAATATTTTCAAGGTAGAATAGTAGCTACATAATTTTGCTAATTGCTCATGAACAAGAGTTCCACACAAGCTCACAAAATAGGTATCGCAAAGATCAGTCATCAATCACCCATCCATTAAAGCTCTCTGCTCTTAATAAATCAATATTTCTTCTTGATTGTCAATATACGTTTACAAATAAAAGTGTCCAAAGTTTTTTATGACAATCATTTATTTCAGCAATTGCACAACGTTTCGTAACTCGTTTTGTTACATCATCAGGTGCTGAACGTAGTGAGGGAACGCCATCCCATTGAATTATCTCTGCAGCAGAACATTCAAGGAAACATTATGAAATACCTCACTGACACTCAGTTGATACCACATTGATCTCAGCTCTTAAGTATGTTTAACAACTTAGAAATATTAACCGCGCGACTAACAAATGTTTGTCACTTCTTTTCCTCCGGTCTGTACCACATAACGAGCCCTTGCTGTAGTCACTAAAGTAACATCCCTCTCCGTTAAGCAAGGTCGGGAAACTGACCCCAACCGGGGATGACCGCATTTACAAAAGCACAGTTAAGCGTCGCGACAGAAGACGTGATAATTGCGTATCCACACGGCGATTAGCGTGAATCACACTGTTGAGTACATTATGTTCCAATTGCGTCCAAGCATAGTACAGTTCTGAATAAAAAATGTAAACATAATTTCTTGGAAGAAAAAAGTGTTTTCTAAACAACGATTAAGCTTTTGCACGAACTTTTTATATTTTCTTGTTTATTATTAGATAGAAGAAACGGTGCTGTCTTAGAATCTGAGTAAATCTGAACACTACGTAAGTAATAGATTAAAACTGAGATGTGGATAGAACACGGTGAAATCCATGGCTAACTGCTGCTCTTGACATTGCATGCATTTACGTACTCTATCTATTTCACATGAATGTTTAACTGACGTCATCTTTAATGTTAGAGATACGCTTAGTTTTCGGATTCAAATTCACGATATTTCGATAACTTTGTCTCTAATCCAAAAGATAAATAATTCCATTTAACAAGATAATTTGCCTGCGTAAGTATTGATGGTAAAAATAATTTTTTACTTCATAATTTCCAGTATCAAGAAACATTTAAGAAAACTTTCTAAACTACATTTTTTCAAAAAAATACTTAGAAACTTTCGGCATAAAATTTTTAAATCAGTTTTACAGTTCCTTCCTTTAGGTAACCACAACCATGCAAATGTACTAAACGAGGCCAAACTAGAAATTAAACACTCAACGCTTCTGGCGGCTAAGGAAGCCCTTTACTGACACAACTTTCGCTCTTATCAACCTCCACGCCTCCAAGAGCCGAAAGTCAAAACACATTTCCCTCAGCAAAGCATCCTGGCAAGAGATGCTGGCACCAGTCATTTGGATTCTTTGACATTAGATGGAGTACACCTCACAACTATGCATGTCACTACTGTAAAAATTATTTATTTCAAAAATATATATGCTAAGACAGAAATAAGATAGAACATAGATAAAAAAGAGTTTTAAAATATATTTTAATACTTAGACAAAATGAGTATACTGTAAAATAAGGAGAAATTGAAGTGGAAATTACGATAAGAGCTGTTACAAAGCGATTTTAAACGAATGAACAAAAGAAAATTGAGAGTTCGGAATACTGGATTGAGAAAATATTGAGTGTGAATGAATCGTTTTTTTCTAGATTCACAAAGTTCGAACACGGATAAAAAGTTCTCCTTATTGACACAACATTTCTACTAAGTTTTAAACATGTTATGATGCCCAAGCAATTCTCAACTCGAAACATTGTAACAAAATGCTGGTATGATTCCTTTGTCCTGAATATTCTGATATTATTGGATAACTCGCCTGTGACTGCAACGCCCCGCGAGCAGTATATGAGTTAACCGTCGCCTCCGTGCCTGATAGGTTGCCTTCTCCGGGACTTCACCGTCGCCACCCTCTCCGCCATCCTTCCAAGCCACAGTCCTCTCAGATTCCGTTCTCGATTCCGACGATCGTGCGGTAATCGACTCTTGCAATCGACTCGGCGCCGGCGGCGGAGTCCGAAGAAGAGACGCCGTGGAGAGGGGGGCGAAGGGGGGTGAAGGGGGTGAAGGGGGGTGAGACGCCGGGCAATCGGAGACGGCGCGCGAGACGCTGGCGGTCGGTCGGCGCGCAGAAGGGGAGTGCCCCAGGGTTCTAAATTGCGGCGGAAACATCTGAAACCAATTTTTGAAAAGAAAGAACGAGAGACCGCTCCCGCGAGCGCGCACAAAAGCCGGAGAGGGGAGTACGAGTGCGGGTCGCAAAGAGGAGGTGGGGGGGAGTCTCTGGTCGCCGCCGATGCAAGAAGGGTCGGGTGATAGCGGAAGACAAGTTCATCGAGCAGTGTGATAGAGTGGTTGCCTTGAGAGTGCGGAAATAACAGACCGGAATCGTTGGCCTTCAGTGTTTCAGTGAGAAAAGGAAAAGATTCTTCTCGCTTCTTGCAAAATGCGTAAATGCAAATATAAAAAAGTATTATATTCTAATATACCATACAGACACTTCCGGAGATCTTGCAAAGAGGTCCTGCGGAAGTCGCAAAATATTTTCTCCAAAATATAGACAACCGAAAGAGTGCATCCGAATTGTAAAGGCAATGAGAAGAAATCAACTCAAACATACTGTAAGTTGTGTATAACTATTGTCGCATTGGAGGGCCAAAATATAGTTTATTTTTTGTTTACCAATTCGCAAAAGAAATTCTTAATTTTCACATTGTCAAATGGGTAATACAAAAACTGGAGAGTTGATATTTCTATATATTTCAAGTCACGGTATTTGGGAGTCAGTTGCGACCTTTCCTCTTTTCCTTTTGCGCATCTCCTTCAGTATTAATCGTTTATTAAATCCCATTTATCACTTTTATAGTAGGTGTATCTGACCACAGTGTGCGATTTTTAATACTGAACGTTTTTTACATATATTTTCTTTGTCAGAATTGTTTAATTCTATCAAAGCTGCTAGAGATATTTAGTTGTAATTGAAGAAAGGGTGTTATTATTAAAAATAGTTCATAACATTTAAATACGATTTAAGAAAATAAATTCATAGAGGACTCTCAGTGACATCGATGTCTGGATTGATAGAGTTTGTGTGTGCATTTACTTGAAACCACGAGGTAATGTGACAAAGATGAGATTCTCTAGTGATACATTTGCCCATTGCCATCTTTCGATAGAAAATACCCAAAAGCAGTTACATGACCATCACGCAATAAACGAAAGGAAAAATTCAACGTTGTTTTGTAGAAGTAAGTTTTCAAGCTTTGTTATATTCATCAAACATTCGGATTCACACTGAAAAGGCGGTGTTGCGTTATCATAGAAATAAAACGAAGGACGTTAGTGAAAGGTAATGAAGCAATTCCATCATTATTTCACATAAAAACATTTTCATTCAAAATTTTCATTTACCGAATAGCATGTGTTTGAGAAGATAGAATAAGCCTCAAATCCTTTAAAATCCTTCAAAACAAAAATCATTCCAGGTTTAATAAATGTGCGAATTCAACACTATATTTCAATTGAAACGACTAAATTGGTAACGCGAAGGGAATAACAGTTCCCAACAGACGTTTCTAACCAGAGGAGTTTTATAAAAACGATGATATTGGAAATTCTGTAAAACCAATTGGATTCATTCGATCATCATATTTTTGTCTTTTCTAGTCGTGATTCTACAATTGAGAGGCGATTCGTTTAATAGAGCTACAAAACTAAACATTTGGTTGACTGTCAACGGCTCACTATATAAAAGTGTGAACGGGGTTTAATTGCTCAGTGGCATCGATTTCGTCTCTGCAACATGATTGATAGAGAGGTTCATTCTTTGGAGTATTCTAATAGGGAAAATTACCTAAGTAATTGACACACCGGAAACACTAAATAATTAATTAATCGATCAATCAATGCAGGGGGAAATATTTTACCAATATATGCATGTAGACTAAGAGTTTGGTGTCCCACGAGAAGAATTCGAGGCAGAAAACAATTTTAATTTTCTTCGCTCTTACGAATAGTACTATTCTGTTACTTTCGTAACAACGTTCCAAGTCTTTTGACATTAAACTACTTGAATACTAGGAGTACTACTACTTGAATTAATATTACTAGAATACTACTAGTAATACTACTTGAATTTAGTCCGTCATACATCAGGTCGCAGTTCATTGCCTTTTTTCTCTATCGACAAGAGTCACAGCACCGTTAGAATCGATGGTTTTCAAAAGGTCACCTATCTAAAGAAGGGTGTCTCGAGGTGCTTTACTATCGTGACTTCATGGAGCTCAATTAAGTAGTTTGGCTACCGGTGCAAGTCTAAAGACGACTATCCTAAAGGCGACAACATTGGGCTATACTATTCTATAGGTAGCAATGGCACCCAACTTTTCATTTACGAGCTTATTGAAAAATGGACGATGAAGAATATCTATAATGAAGATGCGCCTAATATTCCCTCACTCATCCGATGGCGTGTAGAAATCCGAGCAACAGCGAAGTCCCGCTGATTCACATAACTCGCATCTCGAAGCTTCGTTAAGGAGTTTAGCTATCGGCACAGGTCTGAAAACAACTATCCTAACTAAGGCAACTAAAAGTTATCCTAAAGACAACATTCGCCTACTATCCTACAGGCGGCAATGACACCCAACTTTTTATTTACGTGAATTAATAAAATGGGCGTTGAACTATGCTTTTAATCAGGATCCCTCACTCACCCATGATGTGCAGTTACTTGCCCTCAGCGAAGTCCCGCTGATCCATCGATAACTCGCATACTATCAATGGAGCTCAATTAAGTAGTTTGGCTACCGGTGCAAGGCTAAAGACGACTATCCTAAAGGCGACAACATACAGCTATCATTTTAAAGACTGCACTGTTTCCCAACTTTTCATTTACGAGAGTATTGAAAAATGCCTGTAATCAGGAAGGGTCTAATACTCCCTCACTCACCCGATGACGCGTGCCAACACGAGCCCCGCGAAGTCCTGCTGACCCACATAACTCGTATCTCAAAGCTTGGTTAAGTAGTTTGGCTACCGATGCAGGCCTAAAGGCGAAAACGTACAGAATCATTTTAAAGACTGCACTGTTTCCCAACTTTTCATTTACGAGAGTATTGAAAAATGCCTGTAATCAGGAGGGTCTAATACTCCCTCACTCACCCGATGACGCGTGCCAACACGAGCCCCGGCGAAGTCCTGCTGACCCACATAACTCGTATCTCAAAGCTTGGTTAAGTAGTTTGGCTACCGATGCAGGTTTAAAGGCGAAAACGTACAGAATCATTTTAAAGACTGCACTGCTTCCCAAATTTTCATTTATGAGAGTATTGAAAAATGGGCGATGAACAGTGCTTGTAATCTGGATGCGCCTAATATTCCCTCACTCACCCGATGGCGTGTAGAAATCCGAGAAACAGTGAAGTCCCGCTTATCCACATAACTCGCATCTCAAAGTTTGGTTAAGTAGTTTGGCTGCCGATGCAGGTCTAATGACGACTATCATAAAGGCGACAACATACGACTATCATTTTAAAGACTGCACTGCTTCCCAACATTTCATTTACGAGTATAGAAAAATGCCTGTAATCAGGAAGGGTCTAATACTCCCTCACTCACCAGATGACGTGTGCCAACCCGAGCGCCAGCAAAGTCCCGCTTATCCACATAACTCGTAACTCCTGCGGGCGACCGCGGCCCGCGGGGTCACTTGGAGGTCCCGGCGGCGGCGGCGGCGAGACGGCCGCAGCTCGACTCTCGGGGCGCCGGGCGGCGTCGGAGTGGGCGGCGGGGGGCGGGGCGGCCACAGGGCCGTGTTCGCGTCGCCATAACTCGCATTAGCCGTCCATGATGAACTGCAGCCGGGCCCGCGAGCCGCTCCAAGTAGCGTTGGGGGAGGGGAGGGGGAAGGGGACAGGGGACGAGACGGCGACGCCCAGGGGGGGGGGAAGAGGGGCGGCGCGAAATGTGGAAAAATGGCGCGACCAGAGGGCGGTTTAGGAAGTAGCCACTTCGTAACTCATTGCTGCCAGCGAATGTTGGATTCCTCCGAGAGGTCGTTCTGCGGCCAACGACAGAGGGAAAGTAGCCGTTGTGGAAGAATACTTTGCTCTCAATCAGTTACTCTTATTACTATGACCTTCTAAAATATTTACGGGAAAAAAATCCTGTAAATGAAGACATTTAATTCTTAGTTGCTCGGACTATGTTTTGTCACACAAGTTCCCGCGTGGCGTAATTTGTACGCTATGCCTATTGTTAGAAAAATGAACTCCGAAAGTCCTGAATAATTTTTGGTAATAATTTTTATTTAGTTTAATTTGAAATGTATCCATATTATAATTTTAATTAAATAATAATAATAAAAAATTAGCATATTAGTCTTTAGAACAATTTTTACATTTTATGACTTGAAGAATATATTCGTTACATACAAATTTGTTGCATCAGTTAGTAATTTGTGTAGTAATAATTGTAGTATAACGGGGTTTTGCTCTTCCGCAAATGTGACCGTGATTTTTTAATTTTGTTGGTGGTTATTCTTGATCATCACGACTTCCAATTTTTGTAAAGTTGCTGTCAAGCGATTTTTTATTCCACTTTGAAACCTTGTCTCTTCCAGTGAAAACATCTCAACACTGTTTGAATAATCGCTAGCAAAATCAAGCTCAGTACTCGTGTCATGTTCACACTCGGCAACTATAACTTCTTCCTCAACATCACTTTCAGCAAATCAAATTTCGTTTTCTGACGATTCCTTATGTAATAATTTACATATATCTGCTTTTCCGCTAAATTATTCATCTCTTTATTGTTTCTAATGTGAAGCAAAATAAATAAGTTTAATTACATCACTAATATAAGAAAATAAATTTAAAAGTCCTGTGATAATTAAAAGAAAATAAAACTTCACATTGGTAACCGCGCGTCGTAGAAAGTACACCAACGAAACTTTCCAACGGAAATACATTCATCCAGCAATTGCAGCAAATTTTACACAACTGAGTGTCGAGGAGGATGCAGCTAAATGCCATCTGCGAGGTTAGGTCAAATGTGAGAACCCGTGCTGATGTTATCTGACACCTATGGAGATAATAGTTCCAGTGGCGAAGAGAGTACCCTAGCGAGAGTAACTAAGGGTTAAATATATTGTTAGTCATTTGATGTACCTGTTGGTAATGAAGTTGATGACATTTTTGTGATCATTTATTATTTAAAGATTCTGTAACTGACTGTCAGGATAGAAGACAAATACTCTGAATGGCACTGTCTGAATAATTGAAAATTCCGGAATCAGTTTCCCATAGATCAAACATCATTTTCTTAAGCCTTTGTTTTCTGTTAAAGCATAAGGATGTTTATATCATCTTACTAGCTTTTTTTCGCACAGAAAGCTACTTTCTAAATACTGGATGCTACTGTAAGTCAATAATGTGTGAATGTATTTTATGACATTTCATTTCTCACCTTTTCAACCTATCTGTATGACCTTCGGTAGTTCGCACTAACAATCTTTAGAGTTATGATTGTAATGACTGAATGACTATTGTAATGTTCCCATGACTTATTCAGCTGGAGCTTGTTCATAAATGAATATTCCGGGCTTGGTTCTCGGTGTTGTCAAGTAATGTATTTCAAGGCTCACCATTCTCAGCTATTAAGTTGCTTATTTAGGCATGTTTCCACCATCTTAGAGTATTGGTTTCTTAAAACATACCATCTGATCTTATTGTTCGTCAATAAAGTGTGCGTCATTATATTTCACACTTCACCAACCTTTCATCCAATTTGTGCTAATTCAATCCGTCTCGTTGGAAAGCCCAGATTGTGACACACCCACCGCTGAAGCCGTGGATCCTATTTATTATTTCAGGAGGCGAAGCTCCCCCTCATGAACGCTGAGAAACCCACGTGCCCTCCACGCGTGAGCCAAAGCAGAACTGTAGCGGCCGAGATGAATGCACCGAATGAAGGCAGAAAAGGAATCTTTTCCTGGAAGCCTCCGGCACCTGGGCAAAAAGAAAAAATGTTCTTCTCTCCGACCTCCAAAAATATCCCTAAATCTGTGTTGAAGAAGTCGCCAAAAGAAGATTCCAAAAACAACTGGGTGTGAAATTCTTTAATACTCATAACAATATTCTACGTAACTGTAGTAAACAAAACTTACTGATATCAGTAATAAAACCTGACCCAAAAGGAGACTTCTGCTTATTTTTTTCCCTATTTGGCACCACATGTCTGATAAAAAAAATACTATGAGGAATCTTCAATATTGAAAAAAAGTAGTTTGACTTGTGCCATAAATAATTATTATACGAAAGCATGGCTTTCAGAAAATTAGAATGTGATCATATTATTTATACACCAACTGCATAAGCAACTGAACACACAATGAATACAGAGGATATTGTGCATTCTTTTGTAAAACTGAAAGTGTAATGAAAGTGCTGCTTTAATTTATTGAGAAGGTGTTGATAAAACTATCTGACAAGTAATATTTATTTACGAAACGAGTGGCATTTTAGTTTGGGAGTAGGAAGCGTTGCGACACATGGACGATATGTTAGTTAGTTAATGCCTTATTTTACGTGGCGAGACTCGGGCCATCAGGCCCGCTCTTCCGTCTAACCACGCAAATTTCGCTACGCTCCTTTCACCACCTAGCGGAGAAAGGAGGTATTATCTAGGGCGACGAAACAGGCGGATCTCAATTTTGCTCAGAGGCTTCTTTTAGGCTTGAGGATCTTTTACATGCAGTAAATCTCCTAACATGGGACAGCCGGCTTTACTTCCCCTCCGAAGGAAGGCGTACGAAGGATTTTTTCGCCCTTAAAAATCCACGGCTTCGATCGGGATTGAACCCGCAAACTCGGGTACAACAGTCCGGTACGCTGACCGTTACACCACCGAATCCGTACATGTTGAGCATCGGCGGCTCCCCAAAATCAAATTAACTATATATTTTTCAGGATGTTAATCACACCATCGACATTTCATAAATCCAACTTCTACATAAGTGTCAATTTCCTATTTTTACACTAATTTGTTGAGCAACTTTTGCATGGTAAATATATGAACAACTCTCCAAAATATCTTTTACAGACATCATCCAAGCTACTATGTTAAAATTTCATGAGATATCTCAGAAATATACAATCGTAATATTACTGTATGAAGTGTAAGTTAAATACAAGCGTTTGAATATTTGAAAGATAGTTCAATAGCGAATGTTTTATCCGTAACCAATTCAGATGGTGAAGCGCTCATGAATACACGCACACACGTGAATGCAAAGTCGGGGAGAGCACGCAAAGAATGCTGGAGGAAAAACGTAGTGAGTGAAGAAGAAGAAGAAGAAGAAGAAGAAGAAGAAGAAGAAGAAGAAGAGGAAAGAGGGTTGGTAGTCAAGGCATAATACTTGTGCAGCAATGAAAGAAATGGAAAGTGAATTCTTTAGAAGTCAACTATAAAGGAATATGTAGTGAAATTAATTTACCTTCTTTGAAGAAACTACGTACCATGTTCAAAATATGTTTTAAAAGTTTATTTTGAGGAAAGATTTATTTCCACCCAAATGTGCTAATAATTTTCGAAACAAATTCGATATCAAATTCTTATAATTACAATGCAGTGCATGTTATTATAAAATATGTAATATTATGTTCTGGAATGATTACCAGAATTTTTTCCTTACAAAACACTAAACATGAAAAGTTAAATAACTAAACATGAATTATACCTTATTATAATATTTGTCTCCATGTCTCCATGTTCCCATACTACAAATTGTGTAAATAAATAATGGTATTCGAGAAAAAAATGAGAACAAATAGAAAAAGATCCGTCTCAGATCTATTTAATTCAATACACGTGTACCATTTTAATAAAAGTAAGAGTAAATTATCTACAAGTGTACATTATAAATGTAATGTTAGCCTATAATCATGAAGTAACTTGTCAACTTTTAAAACTATTTTAAGCAATTTATTTCACCAGTAAATTAATTGCTTCATAGACTCTGACAACTGGAAATATGGTCTTGAAATCTAGAAACTGTTGCTTTACAAATGTCTGCGCTGCAGTTTGCCTTGGGCAAGCCTTCGTTTTGCTTTGAAAAGCGACTCTCGTTCTCTGCTCTACAATTGTAATTTGCTCACTAAAAGTCTCCATAGCATTACCCTTTTCTCTTCGACCTACAACGCGCAGATCCCTCTCCGCGGATTACTCAAACTGAGCTTTCCTCGTACTCCCCCAGCTGTTACACTCGGATCTTCATTGGAGAAGCGAAATTCGTTTCTAAGGCACTTCAATTTATTCTCTCTCAAGCTTCCGGACTTATATATCTGTTTTACTATTACGTTTGTGATTATACCAGAACAATTAGATTACGCTTTGTATCTCATAATTCGTCACAATTCAAATTGAAGTTGAACAAGATACATCTTTTCCTTGGAATGTGACGTTTATCAGTAGGTGAAATTAGAGCAAAATGGAAAAAAAATAAGAACACAAAGGGAGTGTGTATATATGAGTATATATATATATATATATATATATATATATATATATATAGAGGGAGAGAGAGAAATAGATAGAGTGATAGAGAGAGGGAGAGAGAGAAGGAAAAGGAGGGGAGAGAGAGGGAGAGCGAGAAGAGGGGAAGGTAGAAGAGGGGGAGAGAGTGTGTGTTCTGCAATAGTTGCATCACGTGCTTGCTCTGAATCACCATTGTTCGAAATATATTATTAGTCGTAAATTCTAATATAATTTGCTCTCACTTTAAAAACGGCTGCCATTCTCTTAGGAACTTAATATGGTAATATGGTGTAATACTAATCCTGACGAAGAAAACTGATTTTTAAACAGGTGAATAAGTGTTATTTAAATATTTAGATAGTATATTAATATTAAATAACTTGCTCTAGGACATTATATTTTCAAGAATATATACGTGTTTTCTTACTGACGCAATTTTCGGTACCTTGTGATGTGAAATATTTTTTTTTTAATTCTTAACTCCTCAGTTATAATTGAATCAAATTCTATCAAAAGAATGAAATATGAAACAGTTAGTGAGAAAATATTTTATAAAACCGACAGAAATTACTCATCAGTATTCATGAATATGAAAATGGTATACTATAATTCCTACGCTAAATGTTACACTACTATTTCTTGATTGAATTAAATACAAACCTTTTTTTAGAGAAATTCAAAGAATGCATAAAATTCTTTATTTTGTAGTAAAATAAACTAAAAATGTCAAAACTGACGTATAATTTTTTTCTGAAATGGATTTTTAGACATTTTATGCGCATATTAATAATATTTCGAACAGAAAGATCCGGACACCATTCACGAGCTGCAGAGAAAGACCTTGTTAACTTCTCAGACCCTACTCCATATGGTAGTCTCAATGAAGCCGCGGCATCGGCGTGCACCGTTCCCCTCCCACTGATGAGCCCCCCGCACTCGGCAATCTCACTGCCCCGCCCCACCAATTGTGGCCATCGCCTCTACGCGTTTTCATCCCTCACCCCTCAGCCCTTGATCTCCGACAGCTTCCAAGCCTCGCCATTGAGATCTCCCTCGTAACTGTCGCTGTGTCCCCTGCCTTCCCGCTGTCCCCGCCACCCCCGCCATCACCGCCACCCCGGCACCCTCACCACCCGTGCCACCCCCGCTTTCGCCACACCGCCCCCCTCCGTCCCTGCCGCCCCCGATGTCCCCGCGGCCCCCCGCCGCCCCACCGCCCCGCCGCCCCTGCCACCCCTGCCGCCCCCGCCACCCCGCCGCCTCCGCCGCCTCCGCCGCCTCCGCCGCCCCCGCCGCGCCCGCCGCCTCCGACGGCCCCGTCGGCCAGCCACCCCCGACGACACACTGCCTCCGCCGTCCCCACCACTACCGCCACCATTATCCTCGGTCGCGCAGCGTGCCCCGCCGCCGCTCACGGGATCCCGGGACCCCCGCTGCCTCGCCGCCCCTAGCACTACTGCCGGCCCACCACTCCCCCCACCCCGGCATCCCTTGCCACCCCCACACCGCCGCCCCGACGCTCCGAAACCACCTCCACCCCCGCCAACCTCACTGCCCCTGCCACACCCGCCTCGCAGCTTTCACTCTCGCCACCCCGCCTCCCCCGCTGCAGTGGCTCTGCAATACTTGACCCCGCCCCCTCACTCACCCTCACCGTCTCTGCCTCCACCGCCATCTCCGTGGACACCTCCTCCGCCGCCTCCGTCGCCTCCGCCGCCTTCGTCGCCGCCACTGCCGCGTCCGTGTCGCTCCCCTCCTCGGCGCTTATTGGATTCAAACGCTCACAGTCGTCTGCCGCGATCTCCAAATTGAAACTGCTCCCTACCTAACGCGAGATGAAGCAATATTGCCCGTTTCATAACGGGTGGCGCCCCCGAGTGGGATGACTGCGGAGGACGCAGGCAAAGACGATAGTTGCGAAGAGGGTGGAGAGTCACGGGAGAAGTTGCGGACATTGGGTGAACGGGAACTACTAGCTTGAAGAAGACTAGAGATATTGACTTGAAGAAGGAGGGTGAGGTAGCGAAGGTGGGAATGGGATAAATGCAATGAACTGATGGTGAGGTGAATGTGGGGGTTGCGATGAAGATGATGTTGTTGTGTACACGAGATAGTGATAACTAGGGATTTTTATGACCTAAAACAGCCAAAAAAATGGTCAATAAAATGCTTTAAAAATGCACTAACACCACAGAAAAATGACGTAAAAAATCTTATCAAAACCAAGCTATTATATATAATAGCTGCACATTTATAAATATTATAGTCAAATCATTCGGCCTCGTGAGACTGTGATTGATGGCGTGTAAGCTCAAGGACGTGAATGTAGATTTCAAATCCTTGTAAGGCATAAATGTTTTGATTTGAGTTCGTAGTGAGTGAGACATTCAGAGCTTCTCCTGTATTACATTTATATTCTAATCCTTCCATAATCTCTGTAAATGACAAGCAACTGTGTGTCCACTCTGTAAGTGTAAGAGAGGAACTGAATTCATTTACTCAAACAATGATAAAATTACCCAAATGCGACTAAGGACAAATACAAAAAGGTACATGACTGAGTAGGTCTACGCAATATTCCTGAACCATAAAGGTGCTCTCCATTGGAACAACCACAGAGTAGCAATAAGTACCGGTAAGTATGTCCTGGTAATATTTTTAGGCACCCATTGTTGCAGCAGGGAAGAAAGTGGGGCAAAATCAAAGCATAACCAAACTCAATAGAGTAGGAAACTAATTAGTATGAGAAAGACTGTGTCATTCTGTAACACCACTAGTATATCTCATTTTTATTTTTAACATCAGGAAAAATAATACCATATATTGGTATAATCTGGCAATAAGTTTTACTGTGTGAATTATTGCATATGAACTCGTGGAACAAATCATACACTGAAATATGCTCTAAAACTTATGGCATTGAAGTTTTTACTAATCCTCTGATTCACGTTACAGGAATGTTACATCCTAGTCGCACGAAATACACTATTCTAATATCCTTTTGTCTAAAGAAAGACTTTGTAGTCACAAAATCTTCAAGAAACGAAGAAGCAGTCGAAATTGGTAGTAAAGAGCGCCGGAGTATGCACGTCGCCATTCAGTGCTCTGCGAGGTTCTCGCGCGGGGAGGAGATCGTGGGGGCGTGGAAGCGAATATATACAACGTCGTTTGCGGCGGCGGCGGTGGCGGGAGAGATGGCGAAGGCGGAGGCGACGGCGGCAGCTGCCGGCTGGAAGCAATACGCGGGTGCGATACAGATTTACGATACGATAAATAGTGGAAACAACAGAAAATCGCTTTTAGCATTACGCGCTTCGTTGGCTTCCCGACCACGTGACTAACGAGCGGGAATGTAGGGGGCGGCGGGGGCGGCGGGGGCGGCGGGGGCGGCGGGGGCGGCGGGGGCGGCGGGGGCGGCGGGGGCGGCGGGGGCGGCGGGGGCGGCGGGGGCGGCGGGGGCGGCGGGGGCGGCGGGGGCGGCGGGGGCGGCGGGGGCGGCGGGGGCGGCGGGGGCGGCGGGGGCGGCGGGGGCGGCGGGGGCGGCGGGGGCGGCGGGGGCGGCGGGGGCGGCGGGGGCGGCGGGGGCGGCGGGGGCGGCGGGGGCGGCGGGGGCGGCGGGGGCGGCGGGGGCGGCGGGGGCGGCGGGGGCGGCGGGGGCGGCGGGGGCGGCGGGGGCGGCGGGGGCGGCGGGGGCGGCGGGGGCGGCGGGGGCGGCGGGGGTGGCGGGGGCGGCGGGGGCGGCGGGGGTCGCAGTGGAACGAGCGACGTTGGGGCGTGGAGCACGGACTGAGGGTGGGTGGTTGCCACCTGCCTCCGCCGAGAGACGACGGGCGCTACGCTACAGAACGAGGCGACACTAGTGAGCGAGAGCGAAAGGAGCACTGCACCTCTCTCGGGGCTGTGGCAAAGAGAGTTTTGTAGGATTCAGGCACACTTATATATACTATTATTATACACTTATACTATTATTATTATTATTATTATTATTATTATTATTATTATTATTATTATTATTATTATTATTATTATTATTATTATTATTTTATTATTATTATTATTATTATTATTAATATTATTAATCCATCGGATGTGCCAGAAGTCACTACCCAATATCACTTCCACTCTATTGTGGTTTTAATCTCGAATGAATTTTAATTCCCTACCTGTGATATTCATACATGATTATAATTAGTTACAGACACAATAGAGTGCATTCTTAAACAACCAAGTATCCGCTGTCAGCTGTTTAGTTAGAGGTTTGCTTACATATGTTCTGTGTCCACGTCTTTGATATGTTGTTGAAGGAAGAAAGAAGTGTTTGTGTTACCAGGTGGTAGAAAGTGGTGTGGAATGAACACTTCAGAACTGTTCCACTGACACGGAAGTCGGTATTCAATTTACGGAAAATTTTTGAAGCAAATAGATCAATGATGGACTGCCATGGGTCGGGCAGGCCATAATTAAGTGAGGAGACAAAATTAAAGCATTGCAAGCTGTTGTACAGAATACAAAAAAGGGCTTCATGCTTCACAGATATGTCGATGCAGAGGGGGAACAACTTTGAACAATGTACTATAAACGATGAGAATAAATAACTGGAATAACAACTTACAATAATGTGTACTGACTCTAGTCCTACTCTGGATTTTAACTTACTTGCAAAGAATGAGTACAGTTTGTTCCAAAAATACATTCACAAAATACAAGCCTACGAAGAGCATTATCGTTTCATTCCTTTATATTCTAAGTTGTGGTTGTATTGATGTTGTAATTATTATTATTATTATTATTATTATTATTATTATTATTATTATTATTATTATTATTATTATTATTATTATTATTATTATTATTATTATTATTATTATTATTATTATTATTATAGAGATATCGGTATTTTGCAGAATCTGTTGATTTATAAATACAAACAAAATTTATTTTACGTTAAAATGAAAATACAGGTTTTTTACGATATTTAAAACATGAAAATCGAATTACCTTGGCCTATTTAGTTTTACGTCAGAATTAGATGTAAGCAATTTAGTTTGATTTTGTTTAAAAAATATATTTTAAAGCAGTTTTGAAGATTACAAAATAAAATAAGCGAAATGATTTCAACAATTTTCAAAATTCCAGAAGCGAGTATATTATCCTGGATTATATTCTATTCTTGTAATTTTTTTTTTCAAAATTTTAAAGTAACTCTAGGTGATGGGTCTACTGTAAAAGTCCTTAACGCTGTTCACAAAGAAAATCAAGTTATTATACAGTTATCAAATGTCAAAACAAATGGCATATATTCGGAAAAACCGTAGAAGACTAGATTTTCGGGCAACCAGTAAGTATTTACTCACTGTATAATATAAGAAACGTGTATCTTTCTTCATAAAGCAGAAAATATACTAACAAAGAATATGAAAAAAAACAAAACATTTCGTCGGGAAAATGAAGAAATGAGAAAGCAGAAAGAGATCCTTTTTTCATCCATTTGCGTAGGAATCGATAAGGGCTGCAAGGAGACGCCGCCTGTTCACATTATTGAAATTTCGCTATTGCCCCAGAGGAATTTTCTTCTAGGGCTTACTCTCCTTACATCGGCTCCTCGATTGGATTTTCCCCCGGGCGTCGGGAAATGTCTTATTACACGACCTTCGCCGACCTCTTGAATTACGCTTCGCGTAAGAGAGCTCACATATTCCGCAAGGGGACCAATGTTTAAGGATCGAATTTCGCTAAAATGGGCTGAATTTTGATATGGCCGTAAAACAAGAAGAATCGCTGGTTGGATTTCAGAAGATTTTCGATCTTCGATGTTATTTCTGTTTCCTATCACGAACGTGAGATTTTTGAATCTTTCAAGCAGAAGTAGTCAATATTTGTTTTTGAACTTAGCTAAAAACAGCAGCCATGTAAACTGGGAGAGGTGGCTCAGGGCATCTACTGATTTCACTGTAGTGCCTCTGACCGGGAAGTTCTTAATTCGAATCCCGACGGTGTGAGGAGTTTCGACACTAGTTTGTCAGCTAGGTCGAATTCAACGGCTGATGGAGAATTCTAGAGACCGGCTGCTCTGATCGGTAGTTTTCCGTGGTTTCTCCGATCAACACCAAGCGAATGCCGGAGCAGTACCCTAACAAACGGGCCACGGTCCGCGCGCCATCATTCCTTTTTCTTCCTTGACCTATCCTCACACCTTACTTACCCGTACTTACAGTTATATGTACTACACTACCGCACATGCCAGGAGACTGGTTGAGGGCTTGGAGCTTATACCAGCTGGGGCAATGCACCAGTGGTGGGAGATACCTGGTTGAGGGAAAACCTGCTAGCCGACGGTACGCCGGCCGCCGGATTCCACTATCCAGAGGGGAAAGACCACCGCCACTTCCTGGAGGGAACATGTACTACACTTGAGGGACTAAAGATCTTAGCGGTTGACGCATCCCGAATCCTCAATCAATCAATCAAAAATCATTTATTTTTTTGTAAATATTTAAAGTAATTTATATTAGTATAAAAATATAAAAGTATCTTTATTCGTAAGTAAGTAGCCAGAAAATTGGAGACTAATACTTTTATTCAGTATAGTGCACTTAATGTTACACTAAAATTATATTATGTTTGGCCGGTTTAGTAGTATATTTAGATAACAGCATGTTGTATGCGGTTTGGGAAGTGGAATTTGTAATTTGTGATTTAGAAATTTATTAAGCAAATTGTATAATGTAGATTGATTGATTTTTTCGTGTTTCCGGGCGCGTCAACTGCTTTGGTCATTAGTCCCGTGTCTGTAGTGCATGTTTTTTTCTCGGGAGATGGCGGTGATCTTCCCCCCTGGATGGCGAGATACGGCGCCGACCTAACATCGGTTAGTGGGTTTTCCTCCTAACCAGGACTCTCCTGCTAGCGGGGCACCGCCCCAGCCGGGACAAGCTCTAAGCTCCCGACCGGTCTCCCGAAATATGTGGTAGTGTAGTGCATGTTAGTGTAAGAGTGTGTGTAAGGGGAGAGAATCGGACAAGGAAGAGGAAGGAAAGATCGCGCGCGGTCCGTGACCCGTTTGGTAGGGTACTGCTCCGGCATTCGCCTGGTGTTGATCGGAGAAACCACGGAAAACCACCAATCAGAGCAGGCGGCCGCTAGAATTCTCCTCCAGGCAGCGACTGAATTCGACCTACCTGAAGAGCTAGTGTCGAAAATCCTGCCGCCGTCAGGACTCGAACCTAGCACCTCCCGGTCAGAGACGTTGCAGTGACATCAGTTGATGCACTGAGCTATCGCGCCCGGTTGTAACGTAGACATACAGGTTTACATAATATGTTATGCCAATTGCATTGCTGAAACTAACAAGCCAGAGCGCAACACTAGTACATCTCACTAAGTTGACTATATCAAATTCCGTTAATACCAATAGAAATCAATAGAAGGAACTAAGGAGACAACTATTCCGTCCGCAGTTTAGTAAGTGTATTAGATATAATTTTTTTATTCACTCATATGCCATCCTTGAAATAAGGCGAACTGCTAAATGTGCTTGTTAGGTGAAGGTTTACCACCCATCGTTAATTAGCAATATTTTGGGAGGTTAATTATTGAGTGTAACTTCTGTGTTTATGAATGCAATTTGTCATCTAAAATACAAAAGACTACAGAAGCAAAACCGGTGCAATGTTCTAAATTGAATTAACTGAATGAGGGCATGAAGAGGCAGAATACAGATATAATCTAAGCAGTGTTCTCAACAGATGATTGTGATTACGATGTATTTGACTTAAAATAATGAATGGGGAAGGACACAACTGTTTTGTTAATATTATTGAAAGGAACAACAATAATTTCAGTTTATCATTTATTTACGGAGAGCAACAAAAAATAATCTGAAAATAATATTCGTTCTTCTTTAACTACTCAAAATACTTTCGAACAGAGGCTTTTTAGTAAAACGTAAATTTTTATTACACTGATCAAATAAAAGAGTATTACTTTTTCAGCGAAATTGTCCTGTATCCTACGGTTTTTGCCATCCTTGCCTTAAAGTATACGTTTTATTGTACATTTGTCAGAATGGCGCGAATTCCATCGTTGTATCAGCGAGTTTAAAAAAATCCAGGGTTATGAACGTTTTCCATTTATATCGAAAGTTCAATTAAACGAGATGTTGAAAACGAATTGTGAAAGTGATTGTTTTAGTGAACTCTTGCGAGGGGTTGAATTCACGAAATTCAAGCAGATAGGGAATGTAGACGTGTATATGTGAGAGGATGCAGCCTGAGTTTCATAAACTTAAAATAAGAGGTGCCGAAACTGAATTAACGTACAAAGATAATATTTTATAGATTTCATGGCAATAAGCAATCTGTTTATTCGTTTCACCAGTACTTAGGCGCTTACGTTGAACACCGGACAGACGGATGGACACAGAGTCTGACGGAGGACAAAGATTTTGTTGTCAATCGATTTGTACGTTTCAAGGACCCAAAAAACGAGGCCACTGTCAACCCAACACGTTACAGAAAGAAATTTACTACATACAAGAACAAGATTTGTGCACTTTTTCATTACCAGTCGTTTTGTCAAAAAGTAGCCGATTCCTACTGCTGTTGGGGATACTTTACATTAATTCTCAACAATATGTTCAATTTTTTTCTCAAGAACGGCTTCAATAATTTTCTTAATTTTTTTTCGTAGGAAAAAGAAGACATTAAAAATGATGCAGGTTCTAATTCTGTTGAAATTTCTGAATTATCTAAAATTAGAAAAGTTAGAAAGATGTGCAATGCATGTGCTGTTGCAGTTTATCTAATTAGTTTTCAATATTTCGCAAGTTTAGAGTAAATACACTTAATAAAATGGCAAGAAATCTTTCATTTAATGCTTTTAATTTTCAGTATATGAAAGGCAAATATTGTATTGTACTTCTGGCACTTTATAAGGCTAGTACTCTGTCAAGTGTTGACTGATTTATTATAGGATATTATAACATTGCGTACTAGTTGTTACCAACAAACCGAAGAAATTTATTTTGTTATATTGGTTCTTCTTTTTTTTGTAAACTGAAAACAGTTTTTATTCTCACTAGTGTATATAAACCTGAGCATCATTAACAACTAGGAAAGTGAATTTGGTCGCTGGGTAAGTAACAAGTCAACAAAAAAGAAGATTGAGTTCATAATGACAAATGTCAAAATGTCTTTAAGCCCATTTTAACCTAAATTTGCTCTAGGTGAATGTTGATGATTTCCTGAACTCATTGCCTACGCGCTTGCCTCTGAGTGCTCACCGGGAGAGGTGGCTCAGGGCATCAACTGATGTCACTGCAGTGCCTCTGACTCGGAGGTCCTAGGGTTCTACCTTCGACGGTGGCAGGATTTTCGATACTAGCTTGTCAGCTAGATTAAATTCAGCTAGGTGGAATTCAGTCGCTGTCTGGAGAATTATACCGGCCGGCTGCTCGATCGGTAGTTTTGTGTGGTTCATCCCATCAACTCTAGGCGAATGCCGGAGCAGTACCCTAACAAACGGGCCACGAACCGCGCACGATCTTTCCTTCCCCTTCCTTGTCCTATCCTCTCCCATTACACTCTAACATGCACTACACTACCACATATTCCGGGAGACCGGTCGGGAGCTAAGAGCTTGTCCCGGCTGGGACGGTTCCCCGCTGGTGGTAGAGTCCTGGTTAGGGGGAAACCCCACTAGCCAACGGTAGGTTGGCGCCGGATCTCGCCTCCCAGCGGGTGAAGACCGCCACCTCCCGAAGAAAAACAGACTACATTTATGGGACTAATGACCTGAAAAGTTGACGCGCCCGGAATCCCTAACAACCAACCAACCAACCGATTGCGCGACGGGGCAGAGGCTGGCAACATTTCTGCCCTGGGCGCGTCCCGCCCGGCAGTTCAGACAACCGCACCACACAAAGGCCGCGCGCTAACTTCGGTTATCTGACAACGACCGCCGTGCACGAGGCAGGCGTAGATGGATATTTTGGGTAAATTCATCCGAAAAGCACGAGGTACGAAAGGGAAATCCTCCTACGCATCAGACAGAGACAAGTAGAGAGCGAGAGAGAGAGAAAGGGGCGAGAGGGAGAGAGAGAGAGAGAGAGAGAGAGAGAGGGAGAGAGAGGGAGAGAGAGGGGATAGGAGCAGCATCGCGCTAACGCTTACGTAAACGCACAAAGCCGATATTTTCGCCCGAAATGTTGCGCAAATCCCCGGAACTGAAAGGGAACGTGTCGGGGAGAGCTTTTTGGCGCGTGGGTGGGGGGTGGGGGGTGGCGAAGGAAAGTGGAGGGGAGAAAGCGGGGGTTGGAGGCTTCTTCGCTCCCCTTCTAATCGCGTGGAATAAAGAAACAACAGCGAGCACCTCAGCGCGCCGTCGCTTCGCCTAAACCGTTCGGGCGTTCGCGGCTTATGGCGATTATCGGGGATTCCCCGAAGCGACGCCACGCCCAGAGGTGGCCGGCGGAACCGCGGGGGCGGCGGGGAATGTGGAATCAGACTGGAGATGAAAGCGCTGTCTATTCGACG
Source organism: Teleogryllus occipitalis (assembly GCA_011170035.1). Lineage (NCBI taxonomy): Eukaryota > Metazoa > Arthropoda > Insecta > Orthoptera > Gryllidae > Teleogryllus > Teleogryllus occipitalis. The sequence goes on along the minus strand of BLKR01004441.1, from coordinate 74,359 downwards.
GTTTCTATAGAAGCTTTGCAAGTTGTAGCGGGCGTGGTACTCGAAGGCTTCGAGTTAAACAACATCGCAGCTACATCGGTTTACGACTGTAAGAAAAGGCAGCATCCGAACCAGAAATCCGTAGGCGTATTGAAACAGATACAATGTAAGACCTGTAAAGGTATGAACTAATGATTCGATGTGAACAAGGAAGTGGTGAACGGCTACGAAAAGAACTATGTTATGCCTATTTATATGCTTATATCTGCCTATTTTCGCGGACACTACTTCAGAGTTTTCCGGTGTCAGTAATGTTTGTTTTTAAAATTATATTAAATAATATTATTTTTGTTGCTCAATGTTGAAGAGTACGCACACTTCCTTTGCTTTCCCTGGTTTTCCCAGGCCGCTTAAGGCAAATGCTGGGACGTTGGATAGTTTTCGAGTTTGTGAGCTCAGAGGCATGACATCAGTAAGTTGTTTTTAATTTTTCTTTACTAAATGTATCTATGAATAATGTTACAATTTGTATCTGTAAATGTATGTATTACGTGGTTAGGCTGAAGAGCGGGTCTGCTGGCCCGAGTCTTGCCACATAAATAAAGTCATTATTATTATTATTATTATTATTATTATTATTATTATTATTATTATTATTATTATTATTATTATTATTAATATTATTATTATTACAACTATTATTATTCAATGCTGTTCCTGAAAACACCATTATTGTACAAATCAATAATGTTTTTCCCAAAGACTTTTAGGAATCCACTCATTAAATCACAATACCAAAGCTTCAGGTGTAAGATTGCATTTACTTTTATACACGTCTGGTGAAGCTATACGTCCGTCCTAAATAATTCAATAATATACACAACCAAAAGTTTTTTACATGAATAAATGCAATTTAACTGAAGAACTGTTTTCTTGCTATCATCTAAAAAATCATCCCCAAAGTTCTTTTCTACAACAATGATTTGAAATATTATTAACACTATTTTTATTATTGCAAATTCAACATCCTACAATAACGATTTGAAATATTATTAATTCAATTTTTTACTATTTCAAATTCAACATCCTACAATAACGATTTGAAATATTATTAATACTATTTTTACTATTTCAAATTCAACATCCTACAATAATTATTTGAAATATTATTAATACTATTTTTATTATTGATAAATTCAACATTGTTCAGAACTCGTGTTTCAAGTGCCACTGTGCGTCGCTTTTTAAACGCACCTGATGAACACGCACGAAAGTGTACTACAAAAAGTCGTACAGAGAAAAGGCGACCCCACGTGATTGTAGCATTCCTCACGAGTACCCTGAAATGCTTTCCCCCCACTCCGCTCTAAGAGGGAGCCCGCTGCACCCAGGGGGAGCGCGCGTCATAAGCATAAAGCATATTTAGCTGACAGAAATAGTTTCCTTCGGAACGAGAAAAAAACTCGGAGGCCAACTTTAAATGGGACACTTCTACTACTTTATGAAAAAACCTACCCTCGCGGCAATTTCTGCGAAAGAAATTGGATGTAACGATGTCGCCGAAAAATATTAAGTTTGTATTTATGCGTGCACACTTCCCCCCTTGCATGGGAGAGCAGTAGGCCCTTTAAAGTACGATCATACGCAGAAATGTATAAACACGTCTGGAGAGGGAGTTAAGCTTGTAGGCGTAGGGAGAGACGAGATTGTAGGCATTTTGTGAAACGAAATCGTGGTGAGAACATCATCCTGAGAACTTGTAAAAAGAAAGTTTGGTGAATAACAATGCAATATAATGAACCTTTTGAACGTAATATAATATTGCAGAACATATTAGTGTGTTGTAGGTGTAGTAATTTTGTGATCTTTTTAACTGTATACCCCAAAGTATGTTGTTTTTATTTATCTTGTTTAATGCGCATCAAATAAAAGATAAAACCTTGTAAATAGTAAGCTATAAGGAGAACAAACTTTAAAATTTAGAATTAAAATAGCAAGTGGGAAATTTACAAACAGTGATTTCTGCACTCATTTTAACTAGTTTCATAAAATATGTAGTACTATTAAGTGTCACTCCAGTACATCATATACAATGAGAGATTGGTAGCTTAAAATTTAAAATAAAGATAAAAAAACAAATTTACTAATATTCCCACATATTCAGGTCCGAGTTGAAAGGAAAAGTAAGAGAAATGTGAAAGACATAGATCACAAAAATTAACAAACAGTACGGTTTTCTTCCGTTTAGTTCCCGATAAAGCTTTTAATGCACACGTTGAATTATTGAAAGAGTTAAACATGAATACATATACAAAATAGTGAATATTAATATTTCGCAGTAGAAGAATTTCAGAGTGCAGTCAGATTTTTCACGTCTATTGCAAAATGTCCTTTACGCATATCTTATGGCAAGGATCATTGTGTTGTGATGGATGCTTGGGTGAGACTTCTGACAATCAAACAAACATACTTTATTGGGTAGAAAATGTAATTTAAAACTGTTTTATTAGGACATTGGACTTCATTAATGGGTCAAGGACACCAAACCGTTTTCGAGACTTAATTCTTCATGGTGCGAGTGCTCGGATATTTCTGTTTCTCTTAACAATCAAGCCGATGTACCAATATATATTTTGATATTATTCTAATAAATGAAATATATTAACATTACTTTTATGACTGTTTTTCAAGCTTGCTTTTACACCTGCCCTTAAAAAGAACATAAGCATTTGCTCTAGTAAGATCTAGAATATTAAAAAACGATTTAATTAGCTGTAACATTTAATCTGATCAGATTAAATACACTCAGATTACAAAACGTATGCTCTAATAGGAATACATGACTCCTTCACGAATCATTTTCCACCAGATTATAATTAATTTTAAAATGTTTTGGCATGTGCCTCGAGGACCCTGCCGATAAAGTTCAAAATTAACTCTCAGTAAAATCCTCCGTCGGCTTGAGTGTGATATCTGACGATTTTCTTTAAGACGTGATAATTTCGATGTGTTCATTTTAGCACGCCAAATATACCGCTGGCAAAAAGATGCGCGTGCTACGTGAGCGCATTGTCGCCGAGGCTATAGCAGGGAGCGCTGCCTGCTATTTTCGCCACACTGCCCAAGATGACCTCATCCCAGTCGAGTACAGGCGAGCCTAAACAAAGACAATACCCCTGTGATCGATGAGACAGGATGGTCTGTCGATAACTCGTGCAGTCGCTGTTTAAATGATGTTTATAAGCGTATGTTTTTGTGTTATATGTGTATGTACTGCTTACTGTAAATAATGTTCGTTGTTAAATTAAGTCAGGATGTAAGACAAAGTAGATTTAGATTAGTTTGAAAGTATCTAGTTTATAAGCTAGGCCATACGTTAGCTATGTAAACAGAATTTAAGAATAAATATTAAAATAGAGTGAAACTTAAGTGTTTATTGGTCCAATTTTAGTGCGAGTTAGTCACAAACGAAGTTCGAGTCGCAAAGTTCCTAATAATTTCGGCACAACGAAATAGTGAGGTCACTCATGGTGCATTTACTCGTCAAAAAGCAAGACAAGACCACAATAGGCTTTTCTTTCTTTCCAAAGGAATTCACACTGGGATGTTTCAATCTGACCACATGACCACAATGTAGACCTGATATTAGTTTTATCGAATTAATTGCGTAAGTATGTTTAAGTAAAGGAAGGGTAATGTAAAAGTACCTTACGAAGAGTAATTCAGAAAGTAATTGCGAAAATAAAAAGAGGCAGATAACGATGTTGATTTCTGGAATTAAATAAGATAGTAGGTTATTTTATGTCAAAAGAACATTCGAATTTTCAATAAAATTGTTCCATTCCTATGGGTAGAGTTCACTTCAGAAGTATACACAAGACAAGATGTTATGCATGTCAATACAGAAATTTAGATACTATGACACATGTAATTTAGACAGCAACTAACAATAAGTAACCAACCAAGGTATCAAATTAACACATGCAATCTCCCAACGTAAAATACGCCATCGGAAGAGAATAGCGTGTAACATAGAAGGAGCTAATTTGCCTGAGCAAATTAATGTCCTATTTGTGGGCCGATGCCAAATCGGGACAAGGAGAAGATCTTGGGGAGAACAAGGAGGCGCTGAGCTCCGTTCAGACGCCCGGCCCCACCCCGCCCCCCTCCACTCCCCCCTCCGCGGTCGGCGTCCGACGGAACCGCCCTAATTGGAAAGCTAATTGTGATGGGTAATTGCCAGCCGTAATCAGAGCCAGCGCTGCGCGGTGCGGTGCGGCCGAGCTGTGTACCTGAGGGCTGCAGGGACGGCCCTCGGCGGGCCACGCTGGCCCTTTGAGGGCCTGTTGGTGAGCCCTTGCCCAGCCTACCGCCTTCCTGCGTGTTCCCGAGTGTCGCCGGAGCTGAGGGACATCTGCGCCTGGCCGGCTGTTGGGAGGGGGCGTGGCCGATAGCGGTCTGTGTGCCAGCGGTTGAGTCGGCGTTAGGCGCAGTCCTGGGCAACGTTGATGGATGTAATGTAGGTTTGGGCTTCAATAGGAGTAAATGAAAACAATACATAGCGAATTATCCAACATACATACTATTCGAAAAACTCACTTGCACTTTAAAAAGGAAGTCAACGAAATCATATGTTAGTCTTAGAGATCATTTTTTACATTGTTAAGAATCATTCTTACAATTCAAGAATCGTTTTTACAATTCAAGAATCGTTCTTACAATGATTCTTTCTATTTATTATTGGTTCGCTCTTCGCAGTTAGTGAAAAAGTTAATCTTAAATATTTGGTATATTTTAGATCACTGTGTCATTATACTGGTAACTCTTTTTACTTTCGCATGAGATTTATTGTGCAATATTTCTATTGAATATTTCATAAAATTGTAAACATCTGCCCCTTAGGTATTGATTTTTATAATCGTATAAAAATGTTTGCAGATATGCGCCTTCATGTCCACAGTACAAGGGGAAAATTGCAGGCTTTTATTATGTTGATAAACTATTGCTAATTTTTTTCACATTACATTATACGAGTAATATATTCAATATAATTCCGTGAGAAGCAGGTCCATTAAAGTGACTTTAATACGTTCTCAATCGCAATCAATATTTTCTTTCATCGTAGTAAAGCATGGTTACTTTCACCCTGCGGTATCATTTTCTTTAATGTGTGCTTCAATCAGTTTTTTAAGATTGTATCCAACTGGCAATTTCACATAGTTTCACTACTAGTGAGAATGGATCCTTTCAATATAGTTATATTAATAGCTACTAAGTTCAGGAAAATATTATTCCGCAATTGAAATAATGTCACTCTTTTGAAGCATGTCCAAAACGTGCTCTTCCAATGCTAAATTGGTACATACCATCAACTTACACGGAGGAATACACTGACATGAATTATAGATGACTGAAAATAAATATTACATACTTCTAGAACATAAAAAATATCACTTATAGCTAACGAACATGTGGTAGAATGTCTCATACAAACAACGTTACATGAAATTTATCTATGATTTTTAAGTAATTCGCAGTGTTCCCTCAAGCACACGTTCTGAAACAGTCAAATTTATTTTGTGAACCTGTCTAATACCAATACAAGATCATTTTCCCATCAATAAAAAATAAATGTCGAATGTATAATTGGTTAAGTGATATTTCTCCATACTAGCTCATTGGCAAAACGTGACCATTGTCGATCCACAAGTGCAACAAGTCATAGAAGTTTGTAACGTTTATTCCCAGACAACTAAACGCAGTTCCTAGAAAGCACTGAGAACACACTTGAACAAGCGAAGTCGAGGAAACGAGCATCCGACAGCGCAGCCAACGTCCTCTGAGTGCTCTCCTCAGGTGAGGTCGCAGAAGCCGTGCGATGGAAAGGGACGGTGAGGACGGGAGGGGTGGGGGTGGCGCGTGCGGTGAAAAGCTCCCAGGGGCGCACCCGCGCGGCGGCCGCCGCCCTTACGACCCCCCTCCCGCCCCCGCTTCATCCAACGGCCGCCAGAGGAGCAGCACCGGAAGTAGGCGGGCGCAAGCAGAGCAGCGGGCAGCGCCTGGAGATTGGAAGATCAAGTGAACTGAATGAATGAGCGACGAAAGACGATTGGATATTGAAATGATAACGAAAGATATGGTTTACTGCTTGGCAAAATAAATTAATGAGCGTACTTCCGAAGAAATGTATCTCATTGAAACAATTTTTTAGGGTCGGAAAATATTCTCAATCAGATTTAATGTTCAAGAAGAGAAATCGGTTACCGTTTAACATGTAAGACATCTTTAAACACAATATTTGGCAGCATAATGTTGAAGCATCTTAAGAATTTTGAAACGTATCGCAAACGCTACAGGCAGGAATTCTGTTGCCGCACAGGCGCCGAAATCTTAGGATTAGAACTGAGGGAGTTGCCGTCAGGATGTCGCAAGCGGGCGAGGGCTGGAAGGATCCAAAACAGAGGTGTACAACATTCCAGAAGTATTTATGGAACTTCTCGGAATTTTAGGAACTAACTGCAGTCAATGGATGCACCGCGTGGTGTCGCGACGATCACGTGAGAGGTTGCCGCGCGAACGCGAGTCACGTGACCTCGCGAGTTACGGCACGTGACCTCGCGACCTCTGGACTCTCACGTGACCTCTGACGTGACCTCGCGAGTTTGGACAGAGTGGGAAACCTCGTGCGGTTGCACAGAACTTACACCCAAGGTAGTGCGTTAACGAGCGATGATCGTGAGGCAATCCGTATGTTGATTGATTGATTGATTTTTTCGTGTTTCCGGGGGCGTCAACTGCTTTGGTCATTGGTGCCGTTAGTGTAGTGCATGTTTTTCTCGGGAGATGACGGTGATCTTCCCCCGCTGGATGGCGAGATCCGGCACCGACCTACGGCCGGCTAGCTCTAAGCTCCCGACCGGTCTCCCGGAATATGTGGTAGTGTAAGTGTGTGTGTGTGTGTGTGTAAAGGGTGAGGATAGGACAAGGAAAAGGAAGGACAGATCGCGCGCAGTCCGTGGCCCGTTTGGTAGGGTACTGCTCCGACATTCGCCTAGTGTTGATCGCTGAAACCACGGAAAACTACCGGTCACAGCAGCCGGCCGCTAGAATTCCCCTCCAGACAGTGACTGAATTCGACCTAGGTGAAAGCTAGTGTCGATAATCCTGCCGCCATCAGGACTCGAACCTAGGACCTTCCGGTCAGAGGCGCGGCAGTGACATCAATTGATGCACTGAGCTACCGCTTTCGCAACCCGTGTGTTGAGATGTTGTGGATTATCTATTCCACTTGTGACATTGGTCAAGTGGTGGTATGCTGTGAGCGTATGATTTGGATTAGTGGCGAGGGCCAAGAGTCAAGCAATTAATTTGCAGGTAGTTAGGGATCGCTCATGCGATCCAGGGCCAGTGTACCAGAGCTGTATATAGATGCTTTAATTTATTATTGCTTTTAAATAATATTGTGTATAAGCCTCTGTAAATAGTTGAGCTAATGTCTGTGCTTTGTAGTTAGATTTCCACGACGTCAATATTTTGATATGCAAAACAACAAAACAAATGGAAAAAAGAGATAGGTTGCTTTAAAAATAAGCTGTGCAGTTACACAAAGATGAAAACAACTGGTGGTACTCGTATATATTGCACGCCATTTTCGTAAAGTGAAGATATGTAGATATAATATTCGTTTGAGGTAGTACCTCAGAAATTGAATAATTTCTTTGTATGTTAATCCTTGGCACATTATTACTCAAGTTTAGGGAATCAAATAATTTATGATAGCAATAAAAAACTCTTAACATAAATGTTTTGTAAAAACATAGTATCTCTTGAATTAGCATGATTTCTTAATAAATGTATTTTTACTAGCAAGATTTATTTTTAAAAATAATTATAATATTTTAAGTTAATTTTCTTAAAATAAAAAAATTAAATCCTTTAATATTTCTTTTTCATTACATTATTGAATGTTTTAAAAAATAATTCGATATATAAATATAATAAATTATTTATAAGAACATTGATTACATTGCAGTGTTAAGCCTTGCGGGAAAAATCAAAATAGTTAATAAATTTATAATGCACATTATCTGTTTTAAACTATATTACTACAACACTTATCATTCAAATAGCGCACACCTATATCGTTGTTCGTAAATGTTGCTCATTTTCGCAATGGAATTTTCGCAACTTCTTTGATCCGCCTTTTGATTCGGTGCGTTATTATTTTTGACTCTGTTCTTGAAAGTATTTAACGATATACGTGGATTCAATTTATTACAATTATTTTACGTATTAGTATTATTTTATCGGCTACCATACAGCTGTAATCCAATGCACTAATAAATGTTATAAACTTACAGCGTTTCTAAAAATGAATGAATATGATGAACGATTGAGATATATTCCCGCAATGTTAATTGTTCATTAACGAGACAATGTTGGTAATATAATTATTGGCTGTCCGGGATGAATCGCGTCTCAGTCGATGGAGGTGACGTTTCGGCCATCTTGTTGTGGCCTTCTTCAGGCCTATACTGCTGATATAGCTCTGAAGAAGGCCACAACAAGATGGCCGAAACGTTAGCTCCATTCATTGAAACTTGGCTCATCCTGGACAGCCAAAAATCCAATAACTCCGACCGCAGATGCCTATAAATGTAATGCCACTACTAACCTTTATACTCAGACGAATAGTAAGAAAATGAAGCTACAATTTTTTCCAGCTGTCGAAAATGTGCAGGGACGTATACTGTGGGCTACCGAGGCTACCGGCGGTAGTCCGAGAAAATTTCGAGAAGAAAAATATGACAAGATTTATTATATGAAAAAAAAAATATTGGCCACTTTTTCAGGGACATACATTTTTCAAACTTCCATGTTATCTGTTCTGCTGTGATGTGTATTAAATCTCTCGCTAGTCGGCGCATCAGTCCTCTGAAAAGGCGGCAACGCCGAAGAAACCGCTAACACTTAGCGACATCCACACAGCTTGCGTTCGTTCCATGACGCACTCCTCACTTCTACTGGTAAGAAAGGGCCAGGCAAGGGCTCAGGTTGCCGATTTTCCGAGCGGTTTCGTTACACCCTCAAAGCAGTTTGGAGGCAGTTGGCAGTAAACAAAGTAAATTAGATGTGCGATTTTCTGCTCAACACACACGATTGGTGAGTGTTCAAGTACATAATAGACTAGGTCAGCGGTAGCCCAGGGCATGAAAGCAGTATACGCCACTGGAAATGTGACGTAATTTCTTCAGTTTTAACTGCAGCCACGTACCTTGGTTAAGGAACATCATGTCATCTGAACATTCTTCAACCTTGCGCGCTATTAGTAGTTTCTCTACGAATGTGACTTGCACCTCACTTTGAGGGAGCCACGGTCTCTCTACTTCATTTCCTACACCGGGCAGCTTTTATCATATCGTGTTCCAGTTATTACCATCCCCGTTTACTACGGACCGCATGAACTTTTTAAACAGGTTGTCCTGAATTAATGTCATAAGCTTGAAGAGGGCTTGTCGACGGCTCGAAACTGATTCTGCCGCTGAACATGTTTCTGCTTTCTGCCGCTAAACATGAGAGATATCTTATTTAACATAGTTACCAATACACAATTTTGAACACGAAACCTCTTCATCTACGTGATAATTTCAACCTTGCAATACCATTGCAGAATGAACTCACTACTAAACGCAGGACAAAGTTGCACATGTATAACTTCATAATATTATATTGCCACGAGTTTATTCACTATCATGTGTTCATTGGCAAAATGTGATCATTGTAGCAGTGTGTAACTTGTGCTCATAATAACCTGATATGTACGTTCTGTGAACAAAGCTATGATTAACTCACTACTGTCCAGACGTATTTACTCCGAGATATCACTATACAATAAAACAACTATTGTTAGAGAAATTAATAATGATGATCAATTTCCTTCTGATGATGCCGCCTGGTTACACAAAATTCTAATTAGCAGAGGTCGGTTGAGGCGGGCGAGAGGAATTTGGGAGTGGGGGGCGGGAGACCCCCTTCCTCCGCGGCAGCGCTGCCTCCGCCATTGATTAGCGGAGCGGAGCGTGTCAATCTGCTGGTAATTGGCGGAGGGCGCGCGCGCGGGCGGAGAAGACGCAGGCGAAGGTGCCCGGCGAGCTAACAGCGCCGCTGGGAAATACAAGCTGCACACGGCTCTGGAAACGGCGGCGGAGACGCAGGCGGAGGAGATAGCGGTGCCGGAGGAGGAGGAGGAAATTTTGGTAATGGAGGAGAAGGAGTTTCTGTTGAAGGCGGAGGTGGGGAGAGAAAGAGGCGGAAGTGAAGCAGTTTTGGTAGATGTGGTTGGTGGAGGTGCTACGGTACTAGAGTCATGTATATTGACTACGCCAGTAACATCAGATAATAATATAAAAGAATCTTCACCTCCTGTGACCACAACGTTCGAATTATAGAAATGTAAAATTAAATGTGTCGCCGACAGCTCGGCGCCAGGAAACTTTCAGTTTAATATGTAACTTTCCATCTAAAGATATCGTAAGTAAAGTATGCCCGTCGCCTGGAAACTCCCAGTGCGGCGGCAGAAATTGGTACTGTGTCAACACCCCAACCCACTTCCGACCTTCGAAGTGTAAATGTGAAAGTGCCTCCCGATGACACTTTTCTGTAAATTCATAAATACTGGCCGCAATGGCCTATGTGTCAGTTCCCATGTTGTATGTAGTAGGAGCCAGACCTGTCTGTACATTGTATCTGTAATAAAACTTCTGTAGGAAGATAACTTTATTACAGTAAGCAGAAGAAAGGAGTACAGCGTAAGCAATCTGAACCTTAGTCGGAGGAAGGCAACTGACTTTCGATTTACTGAACTCTAGCAGCTGTGGCGGAGATGTAGACGGTGGATATAGCAAACTCGGAGGAGAAGGAGAAGATGGAAAACGATGAGGAGGAGTTTGAGGTGAAGAAGAGGTATAGAGACGGAACTGAAGCAGTGTGGGAGGTGACGGAAGATTGGTTGATGCGGTAGGCGGAGGTGATATGGTTCTAGCAGCGGTGAAGGAGACGCAGGTGAAGGAGATAGCGTAGAAGTTAGTGATTCCGGACGCGTCAACTACTAGTCATTAGTCCCGTAAGGGTAATGCGTGTTTTTCTCTCTCGGAAGGTGGCGGTGTTCTTCCCACACTGGATGGCGAGATCTGGTGCCGACCCGTCGACTAGCGTTTTTTTCTCAAGCAGGTATGTCCCACCAGCGGGGCACCGCCCAAGTTGGAACAAGCTCTTAGCCCCCGACAGATTTCCCGGCTTGTGTTTCGACGTATCTGAGAAGCTAGTGTCGAAAATCCTGCCACTGTCGGGACTCGAACCTACAAACTCCCAGTTAGAAGCACTACAGTGACATCAGTTGTTACCTTAAACCACGTCTTCCAGTTTGTGAGTCCGGGGTTGACTCAGATAAAAAGGCGCAAGAATAGTTTGAAATAAAAATAAAGACAGAGGCGATATATCATGTGATGTTAATGGTTATGAGAAATGTGGTGTCAATGAAGTCTGTTAAAATAAGCGGTAGAGATAGTTTGTTGCAAAATTTTTACGGTATTTAGAAGAATTTACCTAACTAATATGTTTTTCATCACTGTGGCCCAAATAAAGTTGATGTTCATCGGTATGATGAACATGAAACGAACTTCAACACCAATTGTAGTTTAAAATGATCATATTTTCAGAATGTTTGGAAAAACGCAGTTTGAATTCAAACTTGTTGCTGGATAAAATTGCGACGTAAGTTCAGTTACTCTAATGGTCTTTTATATTCTTTCGATATCATTTTCTTGGTCTTGTTTTTTTTAGATACACCCGTCACATGCATGCTTGTAGACAGCAAAATATTCTTGGTGTACAGGGAAATACTGCCCAGGTAAAATTGATTAAAACATCGCATTTGTTTTACTTTGATCTAACGTGACGTTTGATTTTCATCGAATGCGTGCACACACAATATTTTCAACAGATAGAGATGTTACACTCACTTGAATATACATATCTTCACGCGAAAGAAAAACGTCTCTTTGTCATTTTTGCATTGACATTGACAACTCAAAAGATCCATTGATATCCTTTAGTTGACATGCAGGTTTTGAAAACTTCATCAGCGAATTCACTTTCTAGTCACAAGGTTTAAAAAAATTGATGAAAGAATAAATTTTTTGTTTATTTATTAAAAGTATTACAAAATGAAGACTAACAGAACAAATGGTTTTGTAACATTTTGTCTGAACTCTCAAAAAATTGATGTGAGATAACTCTGAAAAATATACAAAACTTGTGTAAGCACCCGTAGTATTATATTCTTGTAGAATGTACTTGTATGTGATATTCATTTGGAGTGCATTGACAATGTATGTGTATTTGTGAACTGCGAGTGCACAGTAATTCTGACGACAGGCTGGTGGTTCCAACGATGTAAAATCGGGAGTGATTGCAGGGCAGCGTATGATATAGATCTGTCGTAATTCACAAATTTACAGTTTCTTTGTAACAAAAAAAAATAAAGTATTCTTGAACAGTGGAACAATCCTTAGAACTTCTAATTAATGTAAGAAAGCGTTTATGGGCGTCATATAAAAAGACAAATTGTCAAGAAACTACTGAGCAGTAACGTAGCTTTTCTTCGCAAACTCGTGTTAGAAATATGTTTTCTTATTGAGAAGAATGCAGTATTCCGTATTCTTTCCACCTACAAAGACCTGTATAACGTTATTGCCCTTGCATCATGTGACGGCTCCAGGGAAGGGGGGGGGGGTGCGGCGCAGGTGCTAGGGGCAGGGGGCGCCGCGTGACGGCGACAGGGAGCGAGAGAGATAAGAGAGGAAGAGAGGGGGGCGGGAGCAGGTCGGTGATCTCCACGAAATTGCCGTCGGAGGCCGCCGTCCCGAGCCGTGCCGTGCCGGCGCGTCGCCCGGAGCCTGTGTGGGTCCCCGAGGAGCGCTTCGCCCCTTGTCCACCCGACTACAAATCCTGCGGCACCTCGCCGGGCCCCGCCCCTCGCCGCCTCGCTCCCCAGCCCTGGCCAGCCCCGCCGCTGTCCCCGCCCTCGCCCCGGCCCCGCTCCTCCCCTACCCCGCCCCTGCCCCGTGCCCGTCCCGTCCTCGCCTCGACCCGCCCCTCTCTGCCTCGCCCCGCCCCTCAACGCCTCGCTCCCCAGCCCTGGACCGCCCCGCCTCTGTCCCCGCCCAGCCCAACCCCGCCGCCGCACCGTCCCCGCCTCGCCCCGCCCCTCTCTGCCTCGCACCGCCCCTCACCGCCTCGCTCCGCGCCTCAACGCCTCGCTCTGACCTAATCCACCCTCTGTCCGTAGTAACCGCGCCGCTTCAGATCCGCCCTCGCCCCATTTGGCTCATCCCCGGTAGCCTGATCAGGTGTCGTCCGTCCGCCCAGCCCAGCCCCCCGCCTCATGCGGCTCATATCTCTGCCTCATCCCGCCCTCATACTTCCTCGGCTCTGACCCTGGCCCGCCCACCTCTGTCATGATGACCCGTAAGCCATCGGATCTTTGGCCTGTTGTTGTCATCTTACATCATGATCAGCCCGTCATGCGTATCATCCCATCATGTCATACAAACAAGCCCCGGCTCATTCAATCATCCCGTCGCCCGTCACTTACGCTCCGCCCCCGATCGCCACGATAATAAATAAATAAATGCATCGTCACTTCGACCGCTGCGATCGCCCGTCACTTCCCGATCACCCCGTCGCCCGATCACTCCCCCGTCGCCCCCGTCACCCCCGTCACTTTGCATCGCCCATCCGCCCCCGTCGCCCCGTCGCCCGTCACCCCGTCACCCCGTCGCGTCACTTCCGTCACTTCGACCACCATCACCCAGCTCACCCCAGCTCCACCCCATCCACCCATCACCCCCATCACCCCGCTCCACCCCGCTCCGCCCCAGCTCCACCCCAGCTCTGCCCAGCTCACCCCATCACTTCGCTCCTGCCCGGCTCACTTCGGCTCCACCCCATCTTTCCCCATGCCCCCGGCTCCCATCACTTTGGCTCCACTTACACTCACCCCGGCTCCGCCGCTCACCCGCTCCACCCCGCTCCACCCATCACCCCCGCTCCACCCGGCTCCACCCCGCTCCACCCCATCACCGCTCCACCCCCGCTCCACCGCTCCACCCCGCTCCACCCCGCTCTGTTCCGTCTCGTTCCCGCCTCGCCCACCTCGCCACGCCACCCCTAACCGCCCCGCACCCGCCCCTCACCTCCTCGCCCCAACCCTCATCCCTCGCCCCGCCCATCGCCTCACCCCCGTCCCGCCTCCTCTCTGCCCCTGTACCCACCCAGCCCCACCCCACCGCCGCCCCGCCGTGACCACGCCCTGCCCCTTCCCCGCCCCTGCCCCACTCCGCCCCGCTCTGTCCCGTCCCGTCCTCGCCTCGCCCCTTCCCCCTCAGCCACGCCCCGCCCCTAACCGCCTCGCCCCACCCCTAACCGCCTCGCCCCTCATCGCCTCTCCCAACCCTCACCCCCTCGCCCTGCCCATCGCCTCGTCCTGCTCCCGCCCCGCTCCTGCCCCGCCCCTGTACCCACCCTGCCGCCGCCTTGCCGTGACCCCTCCCCGCCCCCACCTCTGGCTCGTCACGACGCGCTTCGCCACGGCGACACGTAGGGACAGAAGACACCCAGACGACGAACCGTGCATTATTCACACAAGGTGCCAACAACATTCTCAACATCGCCTTTGTGTGTTCAAATCTAAGAACAAATCTATGTACAAATAAAAGGGAATGCGCGTATGTGTGTCTCACATAAACACAAAATATACTCGACTGATTTCGTTGAAATTTTCACACGTCGTTCTTTATTGTAACGGGAGTGTTTAAAGGGTGGTTTGAAATAAATCGGACATGTGAGGTCATTGCTGATGATAATTTAATCGTTTATAACGACTCAAGTGCCCCTGAACTCGATCCGCCGCCCAGTTAAAGATTAAACAATATACAAGTCTTCACAATATACAAGTATTCTGCCCCTGCGATTGTAGAATATCGGCCGGAATTATTACTTGAACCTCGGAGAAGTAAATTAAATTTCTTCAAGATAGTGACATAGTGAACGCATGCCCAAATTTGGAGAGAGCGTTTTAACAATGCAATAGGGGAAAGCCATGACCAAATCAGGAAATAAAACCCATTCTAGCGACAAAGTCTTTATCTATTAGAATTTTTGCACAGCGTAGCGTACACTTGATTGATAGCCAAGCGAACAGTAGTGTGTGATGTGTAGTACACTGTAATAGCGAAGAATTGCCAGTCCACTAGTAAAATATATATTGCATTATTAGAAATACTTTTTTTTCGTTTACATCTATACAGAAATATCGTTTACTTTTTATTGAATTAAAATATAGGATCCACTTTCTCTGGATATAATATGCACTTCACTTCATAACCTCATTATTTACATGCGCGGAATCAATAAATTCAAACTCACTCACTGTAAGGTAAAGTTGAGATGAAAGATATATTTACATGTATGTATGAACGAATTCATGTTCTCTAAATAAATTTGATTTTGAAATTTATAAATATTCTCTTTAAGGGGAAATTATTTCTGTAATCTTAAAACAACCGAATGGTTTGAAGTTTAAGACAAAATATGTAATTGACATCACTGATCATGGGCACGAGATCACACTGAGAAAAAATTGTGTACGTTTCGAAGAAGATAACACGAAATACACCGTGAAATAGTGTCGAATAATGTTCAATAGTTCACTAATCATATGATATAACGAACATTCCTAAAAACATCATCAAGGCGTCATCATTTATCAATGACCTTTATAGACACACACACACACTAACAGAGAATGAGTTTGGAGCCAATATTTTTACCCATAAACAACCACGAAGAAGTAATTTCATTTTGTAAGAAAATCAAGAAATGCAATAAAATTTAACCAAGATAAAAACTCAAGTGTTGAAAAATTTCACTTTTGCAGGACGTGTATTTAAATCTGCTGTTGAATGTATTGCATATTTTGTAATAGTGAAATGTGTGTACTATAATCTATCGATTAATATAACAAGTTAATTTTAACTCAATCTCATTGTATCTTTTTTCATTTATGAATCAAAGTACAAGTGTGTCACTAATGACTGAAATTTATTGATGCGTCTAAAACACAATCATTTCAGTGCACAGACAGGAATGAAATGGAATGGGGCTGCCATAAAGAGGGTGAGTTGCTGAACGTGAGGAAGATGACACCACATCGCGGGAAGGCAGTGGACGGACGGCTGGGGCGGCGGTGGGGGAGGCGAGCATCAAGAGGAGGAGGCGGCGAGAGGGCGCCAGCAAGTGGCCTCGGAGGGGACCCTGGGGACTGCCACAGCTTTCGCCCACGCCGCCCCGCCCCGCCCGCGACGCCCCGCCCGCGACGCCCCGCCCGCGACGCCCCACCCGCGACGCCCCGCCCGCGACGCCCCGCCCGCGACGCCCCGCACGCGACGCCCCACCCGCGACGCCCCGCCCGCGACGCCCCGCCCGCGACGCCCCGCCCGCGACGCCCCGCCCGCGACGCCCTCGGCTCTTCCCTTCCCCTCCAAACACGGAAGGTGGCGCAAGAATTCCGAATAACCTCTCAGACCTCACGAGTAAAGGCTCGTCTATTATAAAAATGCCATACAACACTGCCCTGACATTATTCAAAACTATAGTGAAACCTACGCTGCTGTACGCCTCACCAGTATGGTTACACGCATCTAAAACAAACCTTAAGAAAATGCAAGCCATCCAAAATCAATATTTAAGATCAATTACAAATATACCTACGTTACAAAAAACATCTACATAAAAATTCAATTAGCCCATTACATCATACCTCTCCTTAAAATTTTATAAAACCTTACAGAAATCTAAATTAACAGAAATCCAAACCACAATACAAGAATTAAAAACAAATATCCATTTCAGGTATTCCTCAAATTGTTCTCCAAAATGGATTAAACAGAGGTGTCTTAATACGTTGCCTCCGCGAATGTATTAGTTGTAAGTAATTAGTTATAATTTAGTACCAAGTCACCAACCCAAGTGACAAAGTTGTACAAACTGAACCGTGTAATCTTCTCGATATAAAAACTAAAAATATATTATAAAAAAGTGAATTTGACGATTGAAACATCCCCAAATTATAGACAATGTTTCCGAATATTTTTCGATTTTGATTAATGTCCATTCTGAGATTTACGTTGGCGGACATTGTTAATGGTCCCCATGTTGGTTGGTGAATTTTTATGTCACCACGTTTACGCTAACATCTTCATTGGGATGTTCCTTCACCCTTGCACAACAAATGAATGATGCACTTTCGATAGGTAATACCTTGCCTGGCGACTTTCTTATATACGTTATATTTAGAACTCGTCCAATACACAATTTTAAAAAATATGTAGCACCATCTTATGAAAGGTTTAAAAAACAGCAAACAGGAAGCAAATTTCTAAGTTATCTACATTTTGACTTTTAATTACGTTTTGTCAGAACTAAAACTCAAAAAGTACGTTTTGTTTTAGAGACAAAAATTAATTATTAGCCTTTAATCGTGTTTGCAGTAACGAAAATTTTTACATTTGTAAACTGGACGAAATGACTTACAAATTATTTAAAACGTTTTTCTTATTCTTCACATTTGAGATCTTTTCCAGATTTACAGATTTTGTCCTAATCGTTGAGTTGAGATTAATATTTCAATGTTCATTAACAAAGCAACCCATTACAATAAATATTAACATTTTTCTAAATATTAAAAATCATTTTAATTCTCTAATTCTAGTAATTATCAATTTAAAATATTCTGTAATTTTCCATCTCTACTGAAATGTTCCCCCCAAAAATCGTGAAACTACGAGTAACCATATTGTTACTTGTCAACACCAAATGAAAATAACATTATCACTTTAAATTAATTTTTAATAACCGTTTTTCGTCAAGTAGAAAAATTTTCCATAGCTGGAATATTTGCTTCCCCAAAACCGTCAAGATAATCACAAAATATTCCTGATGCGCTGTTCTCCAGGATTCTGCGGATAAACTTTCGAAATACCCTGTGTATCTCGTGGAGAAGTGCTCCCTAATTTTTATGCGATAAGGCTAATTATAAGAATGTGCGCCGTCACCACCGCTGCCACCGCAGCCATCGGTTAAAAACAAGAGAAAATAAGATGGTTTAATTTCCTTGATTACTTGGAGGAACTAATCTTCTTTAGTTAATTAGTTGTGTGGCCGTTAGGGAAGGTAACGCCGCGCCGCGAGGAAGAGGGTAGCTACTTCCCGTCGACGGCAGATGCCGCCGCGGTGCCACCCCCCTGCCACCTCCGCCATCTTGTGTTTCGCACGAAACTCCTTGCCGCCGCGCTGGTACAGTGCCCGAGGCCTACTTTCATCATGCCTCGGGTTTTCTCGAGACAGTGGTAAGAATATCTATGCTTACTTTGCGTTTCCAGAATGCCAATAAATCGAAAATTAGAAAAAATGTAATAATAATAATAATAATAATAATAATAACAATGACTTTATTTATGTGGTGGGACTCGGGCCATCAGGCCCGCTCTTCCGCCTAACCACGTAATACATAAATTTATAGATAAGAATTGAATTCAGAGATACATTTAGTAAATAAAAAACCAATAAATAATAGTACAGTACAGCCCTGAAGAGGACCGCGACATGTCGGTCGAAACGTCGGCACCCCAGCCTTCGACGCGGCGTCACCCGGACAGCCCAGATCACCAATAAATAATACTTAGTAATAAGTAAATAATTCAACTTACAGATGTCATGACCCTGGGCTCACAAACGCGACAAGAATATAACGTCCCAGCATTTGCCTTAAGCGACCGGGGAAAACCAGGGGAAAAAAGGAAGTGTGCATGCTCTTCAACACTGAGCAACAAAATAATGTATTTAAGATAATTTTAAAAACAAACAAACATTACTGTCTCTGGATAACTCTAAAGGTGTGCCCGAATATAAATTCTGAGAGATATTAATTTAGCAATACGTATCAAATGTTAACAAAAATCTCAAATACATTCATGAGTCATAAAAAACAACATTAATAAATAAAAGCATAAAACGTTATGTAGAACAAACGTTTCGAGTACTGATTGTGTTAACAAATATTAATATTATTCACAAGTAAAGTTCATTAAGCTATTGATTGTATTGATTTTGCGTGTTTTAGTTATATATCTTCTTTTACATACAATAGTACACTTTTGAACGTAAATAGAATTATAAGACTCATTGACTTTTACTTCATAGGCAGTAGAAATGTGAAATATGTAAAAATGAATGAAAATTAAATTCATAATTCACTAATAAATTGAGGAGCATATTTTAAAAATTCAAGGAATTTTTTTCAGTTCAAGGAAGAAAAAAAAATACTTTAAATCATAATGCATCTATTGAGCCATTTATATCATCTTACTGATATAATTTTTAACAAAAGTGTCCTAATTTATAATTATAAACAATGAAAATCAAAGAATATTTGAGCAAGAAACCGAGATTTCTATACTCGTTTTATCAAAAAATATGTATTTTTTATTAACAGAGTTTTGAAGAAACGCTTCTCAATCATGTTCACGAAGCACAATTAGAAACTACGGTGGCAAAATTCTACAATTGGGTTTCTTTCTTGATATCCATAAAAGATAAGTTTTTTTAAAATCGTAAATATGAATATGATTCGAATAGTACTAGCTTTCTGATTAATGTTAGATACAATGAGTATTCATAATGGAGACATTCACGAACGGTACGTTTGCAACCACGCATTTCATCTATGTAATATCACTGTAATGGAATTTGTTTCACATTATTTGCTGATATAGCATTTAATGCTTCTCTAGAAATACCTCCGAGTGATTATACTTGCACATCCACCCACACAATATCAGGAAGCCGCTTTGTGTATCAGGACAACATAGGAAACAGATTTCCTTCTCGGAATTTCCCGCCGATTGCAAGCCAGAACGGATGCGTCTAGTGATCTGGATACCACATTCACGGTGCAGGAAATGCGTTTTTACTCATGCAATGTGACATTGTAAATGTTTTGCTGTTAACTCATGTTGACAAAAGAAACTACGTATTCAAAACTAATGCTGAAAGAGGAAATGTTGTTGCAACTAAGAACTAATTAAAACGTTTCAATGTGGAAATATATGTCTGATGTGCAAAATGTTCCCTCTTCAAATAACTATTTAATTACATTTCGTACTAAATAACATTATAACGAAGTAAGATAACAAAGGTTACTGAGTAAATACAGTCGGACCTCCCTACATCGAACTTCTACGTATCAAAGCTCTGTATATTGAGAATATTTTTCTGTCCCCTGAAAATTCCGTTTAAAAACGTTTCTATGTATCGAAAATTATTTCTACACATTGAATTCACTTTTAGTCTCACAATTTATTTCTGTGAATCAAAAATGTAAAGTACGTAGTATAAATTAAGTTTCTAAAAATTTGTATGGTTTAATATGAAACGAGAGTATTCCTATGTGGAAAATATAACTTCCTTCTGAACGTTTCAAAAATTGAATAAATGTTTTTACACTTTTTACCTCCAGTTCCCAGCTTTCTCATGAAGGTAATACTTCTGCTATCTCTCCCCGTGAGATCTTGTCAGTCGTGAGAATGCGTTTGCCAAAACGATCTGAAGGTCAATGTGAGCTCCCTCGTGTGATAGTCTTGCTCTAAGATGTTATATAGTTAGTCATTTTAACACAGGCTCAGTTTCCTGTAACGCTTTTAAGATGAGAGTTCGAAATGTCGAAACGGAAATCCCTTAATTACACAGAAAAACAAATACTAATTTCATATTACTATTCATAAATATACGAGTATAGTACCAATGATTAAAACGTTTGTTAATTATTAAATGTTTGAATTGTTCACTCATCCCAATTTTCTGCAAAATTGTTTTACAACCAATTGCTAAAATTTCATAACTAGTTGATATTTCTGTTTATCTAAGTTTCTATACATCGAATATTACTGAAAGAATTGTCAGATTCGATATATGGTTGGACGACTCTAGGGGAACAGGGGTACAGTGAATCACAAGGTACTGTGAACCTTGGGGTTCATTTTTTTTTGTTGAGGGGAAATTTATTTGAACATGCAGAATGTTTTGCATCATTTCCTGAGTGCCCCTCGTAAAGACTGCAAATAGCTGCCTACGATATATACTGTTCTATTTGATGCTTTGCAATATATTATTTTACCCTTCAGTAGGATGTTTTCAAAGATTCTGAATTATGATGAATGAATTTACAAATATAGAGATAAAAGTGTCTTGATTCAACGCACCTCAAATCCAATTCTCATGAGGACACTCGCCCATCTGATCCAGTAAAGAAGAGTTTGAAATAACAGAGAAAGAAGACAGTGAAAAATGAGCACATAAAACCAATTAAGAAAAAAATATTTCACGATGATTCATCAGACTAGGAAGATTCTGTCTTCAAAATGACGTGTGCGTTCTCAACATATAAAGTTAAGGTTGTGCAAACTGACGAGGAATATTTCCCAACATTAAAAGAGAAAAAATAAAGATAGGTGACTTTGTTTTAGTTACTTTTTCCAATAATCTGGGAAAGAAAATGTTATACTCTCTCAAAATTATAAAAGGCAAGGAGGAAGGCGTTGATTACAAAATATCTTCTTTAAAGAAGAGCCGCAAAATTTTAAATCATTTCTGATATCGTGAATAAGAATAAGAGGAAGCTGAAGAAGATACAAAAGCTCTGCATGAGTATACAATAAAGATGCATTTAGGAAATCGACTATAGTATGGGCACATCAAACGGCAGAAGTCGTTTCTTTCTTTTCCCATTAGTTTTGATAATTTGAACATTAGTTAAGGTGAAATGCAAATGTTGCATCTTTACAAGAGTTTAAAATATGCATGTATTTCTTTTGAAATGCAATGTTTTGAATATATTGTAAAAGTAAGAAATTTATTTTTAATTAATAAATACGTGGTTCAGTGTACCCCAAGTTGTCGTTCATTATACCCCAAGTTGTGGTTCATTGTACCCCATGGTTGGGGAGCAGTGAACCACTATGCTTCTAAAATATGGGTTTTGTGTACCTGCAAAAGTATAAATTAAAACTTTTAGACGGCAAGGTAAAATATTAATGAATTTTTTACAGCTAAAAGTACCAACTTTAACTCTTTCATGTATTTGTAAAATGAAAATTTAAAAAAAGTTGTTCACTGCTCCCCCTTCTCCCCTACACAACAAAGAAACATTTCTCACAAGACACCTCACAGAATAGAAACACTACTTTTCAATCATCGATAATGAGGCTCTACACCAATATCACGTAGTGCGTTCTATGAGCGAGAACCACATGTTTCGCACTAAATCTAATTAACAGCGCATTTGCGACTGGCGTCAGGCCTCGTTACGCTCATTATTGCGACGTTATCGATAACAATCATTAGTGGCGGGAGATCGGGTGGGCTCGGCGGCGACGACGGCCGCGGGCACACGACGAGGAAGGCCGAATGCAGGACGTGCGGGCGGCGGGGGTGGAGAGAGGCCGGGAAGGCGAGGGACAGGGAGGGGAGTGGTGGGGACGGCGATGGTGGCGGGGAGGTGATAACGGCGGTGGAGGTGGGGAAAGTAAAGCTCTGTGGTGACGCGCGGGAGACGCCTTGGTCTCGAAGTAGGAGGCAGTGGGGGAGGCGAAGTGAGAGGCCGGGCCGAAGAGTGGCGATAGTGACAAGGTCGGACCCCAAAGGGAAGGGCGGGGTGGGTGAGATAGCGGGTGTGGGCGGGGGAGGAAAGGGGCAGGGGTGGAGGAGACGAGAGGTGGGGGCCGAAGCGCAGAGAGAAGGCAGTGCGTGAGGGAGTAGCGGTGATAGTGATAAGGTCGGCCACGGAGAGAAAGGGCGGGATGGGTTAGATAGCGGATGTGGGTGGCGGAGGAAAGGGGTAGGGGTTGAGGAGACGAGAGCTAGGGGCCGATGTGGGAAGAGCAGGCAGTGTGTGACGACAAAGCGGCGATGCTGACCGGGTTGGTCCCGGCGGGAAAGGGCGGGGCGGATGGCATGGCGGGTGTGAGCGGTGGAGGAAAAGGGCGGGGTGAGAAAGGTGAGAGGCCGGACCGAAGCGTGGAGAGCAGGTAGTGTGTGAGGGAGAGGTGGCGATGCTGACCACGTTGGTCCCGGAGGGAAAGGGCGGGGTGGGCGAGATGGGGGTTGTGGGCGGTGAAGGAAAGGTGTGGAGGTGGAGGAGACGAGAGCTAGGGACGGAAGCGGGGGGAGCAGGCAATGTGAGAGGGAGAGGTGGCGATGGCGACGAGGTCGGGCCGCGGCGGAAAATGGCGGAGTGGGTGAAATGCTGGGCTGTGGGGCGGTACCGGGAAGGAGCGTGATGGCTGAGGAGAAAGGCCGGCCACGTCGTGGAAGACAGGCGTTGTGTGACGGGGAGTCGAAGTTAGTGAGGGGCTGGCCTTGGTGGGAAAGGGCGGGGAGTGTGAGATACAGGGCGAGAGGCGGGGAGCGTCGTGGAGGGCAAGTTGTGTGCGAGGAGAGGTGGCGATGGTGCTAGGGTCGAGCCGCGGCAGGGACGGACGGGGACCGTGAGATGTGGGGTGGGGAGAGAGCAGGGGCGGGGCCGCAATGTAGAGGGTGTGGTGTACGAGTGGGTGGATTCCTTCGTGACAGGGTCGGGCCCGGAAGGAAAGGGCGCGGGGATGGGATGAGGGGGGTGAGAGCGCCAGCGTGGAAGGCAGATGGTGTGAGAGTGGGAGGTTAAGTCAGTGACAGGGTGGAGCCGCGGATTGAAAGCGAGGGGAGGTCGAGATATAGGGATGAGGGGAGGGAGTGGAGGGGCCGGACAGGGGCGGCGAGAGACCGGACCACGGAGTGGAGTGTTGGTGGTGTACGAGGTAGAGGCGGCGAGGGTGACAAGGTCGGACCGCAGCGGAAAAGGGGGTTTGGGTCATCACCCTGATGAGGGCTGCGGAGGCAGGGCCGCGTTTTGGAGGGCAGGCGATTTGTGACAGGGAGGCTGCATTAGTGAGGACCTGCCCATGACGGGATCGGGCGTTGTGCGAAAGATATGGGGGTGGGGGCTGTGACGGGAGAGAGCGGGGTGGCGGAGGCGAGACGGGGCCGCGGCGTGGAGGATGTATGGTGTGAGAGTGGAGGTGGCGGGAGTGTCAGGGTGAAGCCGCGGCTGGAAAGCGAGGGGATGTTGAGATATAGGGGTGAGGGTGACGGGGAGAAGGGGTTGCGCGGGGTGGCGAGAGTCTGGTCCGCGTCGTGGAGGGTAGGAGGTGGGAAGGGCGAGGACGCGACGGGAGGGCAGTGTGTGCTATGGCGAGGGCGGAGGAGGCAGCGATAGTGAAGGGCTCGGGCTACTCCACAGATGAGTAGCCGCTGTTGTTTTGGGAGAGGAGGGGACGCGGTGACGGCAGCAGTAGTGATAGCTGCAAGGATGGGCAGCGTGCCAACTGCACGCGGACACACATTGTCATGGTGGTGAACTAGTCACTTCTGTATTCCTTCTGCGTCAATCTGACGCGAGCAAAAGCGCAAAACACTTCTAGTTTTCTATAGAATATCATTGAGTTGGTGAAGCTTGTGTTCCATTACTGTTGAAATGTCATTAGCAATGCTGTGTCAGCTTGAATTTGTAATCGATTCTGCGTGGAAAGCAACACGTACTGGATGTAGCATAATGGGATGTAATGATACACATTGCAACAGTAAACAATGAACATGAAATCAAAGTGAAGGTAACAAGTAGGCTATGGAACTCTCAATAATAAACTTTCTCTTTGTTTTCTTTAGAATGTATATTAATTGACGAGTCATTTCAAGTGGCAGTAAAAAGTCATCATCAACTCATCAAGAGGATGACAAAATGAGACGTTAAGTAAGAGACGGAGCAATCTATTTTTAAAAAAAATCAAGCTTTTGGCGTATTCTATATCTTGATTTATCTTTTATATATTCCGTAAATTGCATAAATAGATCATTATTCGTTCTGATATTAAATCAATATTTTAAAATGAGTAACACCACCATACTCTACAATATTTCTGAGCGAGGGAGCTCAGCTATTTTCGCGTGCGGAGTTGATAATAGCAACAGTAGCATCAGAATATTAGATGTATGAATTACATCCCTATTCAATCCATCAGACGAGTTGCATTACTAACAATGTAAATAAAGTCTTTAGATTATAAATAGATCTGTATCAGACATTTGATGCGCGATAACGATTTGTCATAACAGTTTTACTGGCTTCCAGTTTTCCTTTTTTGTAGATTAGTCTCTAACAAACGTAACACAATAAAGAATGAGAGATATATTACTATATAGAAGGATTTTCCTAAGAATGAGCCAAAGTGACGGTTCGCTAAACAAGTGAACATCACATGTAATTCAGAGAAGTATCCCTCCGCCGCGACAGCTGTTCATACACGCCCCTTCGTAAAGTGTTTGAAAACATCAGTATAGAGAAGTCCAAGAGTTTCGTGAGGTATATGCACGTACGCGAGTCCGGAAAATATTTAAATTTAATTACGTACGTGGAAAATCTCATAACATGTTCTCACAATCAGTAAAAGAAAACTGCCACGAATGTAAATAGAAAACTCTCTATCACAGCTCGACAAACAACAGCACAATAGCCGGAAACTAGTACGCATCTCATATTCAAGTCTCGGTTTTAAAATAAACATAATATTTATGACACAAAAAGTAAGTTCAATGTAATATTTATAGAAAGTTTTTCTTAACACTGCACATAACACTGCTCTTCCAAATTTCAATTGTTTGTTGTGGTGCACTATATTTTTGTCGGACGAGGACATCACAATAGGTAGCGTCAAAGCCATTTACAAGTTAGCCAACTGCAAACGAACGAATGCAGGAAGGGAGTCTAATGGGCCCAATGAACCAACGATCATAGAACCTTCAGTTATGTTGCCAACACTAGCTGTCACTTTCGCTCATTCTTAGGAAAATCCTTCTACGGCTACAATTAGGCTACTACTAAGCTATTAGGGAACGAGGATCACTGTGACCGGCCGAGATGGTTCAGAGAACAACTATAGTGTCTCTAACAAGCAGGTTCAAGGTTCAAATCCTGGCGGATTTTCGACATTAGCTAGACATATTGGTCATTTTCAACCGCTGTCTGGAGGAAAATTCTAGCAGCCAGCTACTGTGATTGGTAGTATTCCGTGATTTCTCTGATCAACACCAGGCGAATGCCGGAGCAGTACCCTAACAAACGGGCCACGGACCGCGCGCGATCTTTCTTTCCTCTTCCTTGTCCTATCCCTACCGTTTACACACATACACTAAAATACACTGCACTACCACACGTGGCGGGATACCGGTCGAGGAGTTAGAAATTGCCCTGGTGATGCAGTGCCCTGCTGGTGGGAGATACCTGGTTGAGGAAACCCCGCTAGTCGACGGTAGGATGGCATCGGATGTCGCTATCCAACGGGGGAAGCTCACCACCACCTCTGATGAAAAACATGGACTACACGTACAGGACTAATGACCTCAGTAGTTAACGCGCCCGGAATCACTAATCAATCAATCAAATATAAAGAAAGAAAGTATATACAAATATATGCAAAAAATAATGCAATTTCTCTGTTGCAACAGGCAGACAAGGCGAGAGACGCTGACTTCTGAAACGTCAACGCATTTGGTTGTGCACCGCACTGCGACCTGTTTTTTTGGTTTGGTTTTTGTCCTCAGACTAGAAGCTTTAAGAATAAAGTTGATGAAGTCATGTGATCAGAAAAAAATGTTAAAAAAATGTATTCATAGACATGAACTCGTACCTGCAGCAAAACAGCACAACACACAACAATTCTGGAGTAATAAATGTTCAAAGAAGAAATGCAGAACCAACAATATACACTCAGCAGCTGATATCTAGCAGTGGACCTACCATTTTGTTTGTTCTTTTGGAAGCATTACCTAATGGCGTTACGTTTTAAATCAATATACGAGATAACTCTTGAATAGTCTGCACTTTATGTGAAAAGTTAATCTTATTTACTTATTTCTTCAATAAAATAATTGAAAACCAAAGCATGCATTTCAATGGAACAATATATGTCCATAAGTAACTTATCCGCCTTGCGCTTCAGACTGCAACATTCGAATAGAAGACGTTCCATTGTTGGTCGTCCTATTATTGTTGTTCCATTATTGTCCGTCATTATTGAGCTCGTAGTAGTTCGTTTGTAGGAATAAAGGGCACGCCCCCTCGCCGCTAAACGGCCGCCACAAAGAGGCGAGTGGAGCGCGACGGGGGGCGGGGCGGAGAGAACTGTCGTTGGCGGGAGGAGGAGTAGGGGGTGAGCCGAGATCCCCGGAAGTGGCAGCGTGGCGGCGTCGGCGAAGCGCAGTCAAGCGGACAGCGGTCGCAGTCGGACACCATGGGATCTCCGCCGCTCGGCCTGCCCGTCAGCGCGGCTCTCCTGCCGCTGCTGTTCCTGCTTCGATGTGGCAGCGTCGTCGCCGACGACTGCAGGTGCGTCCTGCCCACGTGCTTTTTCGTTCGTGTGGTGCTTAACAGGCAGCTTGTTAGTTCGTGTGGTGCCTATTAGGCACTGCCTAACAGGCATACGCATGCGCAATCTAAGGTTGGAGGCGGGGAAGGAGAGGGGAATCCAAATTTGGGCCCCCTCTTTCATTAAACTTTTTTACACTCTCGTATGCGTACGTATATACAGAGTAATATGCATAGCATAGAGCAACTTATGTAAAGCTGCGCGAAAAACCGTCGATTTTCACAAAAAAAAATTAATTCCCGGGCCCTGATAATGAGACTGTGGATCAAATCATTTGCTAAATTAAGACAAAAATATCCTCTAACAGGTATTTTAGCCAGAATCCCTGTTTGATGGGTCCTTGATACCAAAAGAAAAAAACAATTGAAATGTCCGACCGTTTGTCCATCCGTCAACACTACGAGCACCTTCGTACGATCTTTTCCAAAGTGAAAAATCCCCTGTGGATCTGGCTCTATTTTTATTTACGTCAATGACATCACTCACTATTAAATAAATAAAACGTACTATAAAAAGTAAGAAATTATAACTTTAATTTTATAATTAATAAGTACAATTGATTTTGTGTTGTCACATTTTCAGTGTTGCTAGTTGGATTAAAGAACATTTTTTATATATTGTATGCAAAACATTTGATAAAAATATCCAAATTTATTAAAGGATGGATTGAACATATTTACGGGAATAAAATGTGTTACTACGTAAGTACTGGGTTCCTTTCAAAATGGGCGACGGACCTCTGCACTTTGCCTTTGCGCCTTGTCGCCAAGCTACTTCCTTATTTGCCGATCACATTTTGCTGCTGGAACCTTGCTATTTGTGACTTACCGTTCTCGTGAGATCATGAGTTTTTCTCTTCCTACTTAACATATGGCAGAACACCAGAGCATTCCACGACGTCAGATCATTCACTTTATCAATCACACTTTATCATTCGTGCTTTGCCGCTTCCGCCTTGTCAGTTGAGTCTTGCTGCTCCCGCCTCGTCACTTGCGCATTGTCGCTTGCATCTTGTTGCTAGCGCATTGTTGCTTGCGAATTGTCGCTGGCGCATTGTCGCTGGTGTATGGTCGCTGGCGCATTGTTGCTTGCGCATTGTCGCTTGCGCATTGTCACTGGCGCATTGTTGCTTGCACATTGTCGCTTGCACATTGTCGCTTGCGAATAGTCCACACCCTGAACATCAAATGCGAATAAACCACACCCTGAACATCAAACAATACACAAAAGCAACAAAGAGACATTCAACGGTCCACATCACAACATACATCTCACCAATCCAGCCGAAATTAACAAAATAATTAAAAATTTACCCTCCAGGAAAGCACCCAGCCACGACAACATAAACAATACAATAGTGAAAAACCTACCTCTCCCTGCAATAGCATTTATAACTAACATTTATAATTCCTGTCTTAGAATAGGTTATTTTCCACAATCTTGGAAGCATGCCATAGTTATCCCCATTGCCAAACCAAACAAAAATCACGCCGATACAAGTAGATACAGACCTATAAGTTTATTTCCCACGTTATCCAAAATGTTTGAAAAAATAATTCTCAACAGACTAAAAGAACACTTACAAGTAACTAAAGCCATACCAAAGGAACAATTCGGATTCACTGAAAAACTTTCTACAATACACCAACTCCTCCGCATTACCGAACATCTTTATTCATCATTTTAAAAAAAATCGCACAGCAGTTTTCATCGACATAACACAGGCGTTTGATCGGACCTGGCATGAAGGTCTCATATACAAAATAAAAATATAGGCACTCCGCATTATATCCAGTCCATCATTCAAAGTTTCATCAGTAACAGGACCTTTTACGTAAATGTAAACAACCACCATTCCAACCCAAGACCAATTTTAGCAGGACTACCACAAGGATCGCCTCTATCACCTACTTTATTTAATTTATATGTTGCAGACATTCCCAAACTAAACGACATCCACATTGCACAATTCGCTGATGATACAGCCTTCTATAACTCCGGTCTTTCACTTCATGATTAAAGCAAGAAAGTTCAATTGTACCTTAACCTAATAGACAGCTTGGCTTCAAAATATAAAATCCAACTCAACCCAACCAAAACGTCCGCCAAGATCTTCACACACCGTCCACACTCACCCCCACAACCACTCATGCTAAACAATCAACTGGCTCATCAACTGGCTCCCTCTTAATACATCAATCAAATACTTGGGACTGAACATGGACACAAAACTCAATTGGAAGCAGCATATAGATGCCAAAATCATTCAAGCCAAAATCAAATTAATACAACTAAAGCCATTAATACACAGACTCATCCCATTATCATATAATTCAGCATTATTAATATTTAAAACAATAATAAGACCCTTGCTACTACACGCCTGCCCAATCTGGTTAAATGCAGCAAAAACCAACAAAAGGAAATTACAAATAATACAAAACCAATTCCTCAGAATTATCTCAAACGCTCCCTGGTATGTCGCCAACAAACAGTTACATAATGAATTCGACCTAGAGACTAGACCATCACATCACAAATCTAGCCACCAACTTCTTCTCAAACATATCCAAAATCCCTTCATTATCAGTTCACAGACTCGGCAAAAACCCATTACATAGAACCCGAATACAAAATAAGTTTCCATTCCACATTTTTTTCAAAAAATTCTCTGATCTAGATACCGACTAGAGGAGCCCCATGGGTAACCTCAACCCTTGTATTAGTTTTAAGTTTTAATTTATGTTAGTATTAAGCCATCAAACGTATGTGGAGTTATTTCAACTGAGCTTTGAATTCACCATCTATGTCAAATAAATGTAAAAAAAGCGAATAGTCGTTTGTGCATTGTTGCTTGCACCTTGTCGCTTGCACTCTGCCACTCCCGCTTTGGCTTTGAGACTTGCCGCTTGCGATTTGTTTATGCCTTGCTTCTTCAGCGTTGTGGCTATCCACTTAAGGGGAAGAACCTGCTTTCTCATTTACTACTCTTACTCTCTCACTCACCTAATAATTATTCATTGGAGAGGTCCCCTTAAATATTTTACATACATTTATCGAAGGTATTATTGCTGCTGGTAGACTGACACCCTAAAATTATACTGATAATACGTTACATATTTTCAATATTAAATTGTAACCACACCTCGCTATTTGTCGTACAAATAGTATAAACCCTGATTTGGAGTACCCGCAATAAAAATTTAACGCAAACGGCAACTGAATTTTCACAGCGTGCACTTGAAGCAGCTGTCGGAGCGTCCGCCGCTGCTGCTGCGCCCTGGCGGGCCTCTGAACGTGTCCGGCTTCGCGGCGCCAGACGCTGACCACGTGATGCGGCTGCGGGCCAACGGCTCGCTCCTGCTGGCCTGCCCCGGCCCCGGCAACCAGCTGCTCTTCGCCAACCGCACCACGGGCTTCAGACAGGTAGCAGCACTCGCTCTCACACAGGCTATTTCAGCCCAACCCCAAAACACTCGCTCATCTGCAACTACACAATGAGATTCTACACATTTCTTGCTCTCAGAGCCTGTTGTGTACCCTAGGGAAGGCAAACAAATGCTTGTCATTATCTAAGACATATCTCTTCCACTGCGTTTGAATAGCTTCCAGATACTTGATCATCACCCAACAGCGGCTCTTTGCCAACCTCTCCTCGGGCTTTAGAGAGATAGAAGCTCTTGCACTCAGAGACACTATTTCAGCCTAGCACCGAAATACCCACTCATCTATAACTACACAATGAGATTCCACACATTGCTCGCACTCAGACCCCTCTTCTATACCCTAGAGTAGGCAAATAAATGCTCGTGTCTTATCTAAGACAAATACCTTTCCACCGCATTTACATAGCTTGCAGATCTTTGATACCTTCACCGACCATCGGGTTTTCGCCAACTGCACCACAGGCTACAGACAGGTAGTAGCTCTTGCACGCAGAGACACTACTTGAGCCTAGCGCCGAAATACCTGCTCATCTATAACTACACAATGAGATCCCACACATTGCTCGCTCTTAGAACTTCGTCTGTACCTTAGAGTAGGCAAAAAAAATGTTTGTGTCTAAGACAAATACCACTTCCACTACATGTAATAGCTTCCATATCTTTGATACTCCATCATCACCAAACACATGGCTCTTCAGGAAATGCACCACGGGCTTCAGGCAAGTAGCTCTCGCGGCCAGAGCAACTATTTCAGCTCAGCCCCAAAATACTCGCTTATCTGTAACAATACAGTGAGATTGCTCACATTGCTCGCTCTCAGACTCTCTTCAATAGCCTAGAGTAGGCAAACTAATGTCTGTGTCTTATCTAAGGCAAATACCACTTCCACTGCATTTAAATAGCTTCCATATCTTTGATACACAGCAAACACCAGTTTTTCGCCAACATCACCACGGGTTTCTGACAGACTCTCACTCAGAGCCACTATTTCAGCCCAGCCCCAAAACATTCGCTCATCTATATCCACCCAAAGAGACATAAACTCGTGTCGTCACTTTCAGATTTTCCCTACCTCAGTGGCATACTCTAATACGATTGGTTTCTCATCCTCTGGGCAACACAGTTCCAACTCACATCGCTCGCCCTCATCTTTCCTCAGGAAAAAAACAACAAAATATCATGCTTCTTCTACAACAGTAACCACTTCTGCTGCATTTAAATAACTTACAGTTCACTGACACATTATCTTCTCCAATCATCCCTTCTGCACAAAACGCATCACGAGGTTTAGACAGGTAGTAGCACTCACACTCAGAGCAACTATTTTGCCCCTGTGGCAAAAACATTGCTTATCTGTTACTACACAAATTGTCTTCAACTCGTATCGTTACATTCTGATCTTCCTGTCACAGTGCAATTCTCAAATACGAGTAGTTTATCAACCATTGCAGAACAAAGTTTCAACACCCATCGCTCGCACTCACACCCAATTCTTTTCCTCGGAGATCCGAAAAAATTCTTACCTCTTTGAAGACAG
Organism: Teleogryllus occipitalis; assembly: GCA_011170035.1. Classification (NCBI taxonomy): domain Eukaryota; kingdom Metazoa; phylum Arthropoda; class Insecta; order Orthoptera; family Gryllidae; genus Teleogryllus; species Teleogryllus occipitalis. The sequence goes on along the minus strand of BLKR01004441.1, from coordinate 41,765 downwards.
TTGCCATTTCTATTGTTTAAATATATCATTGTTAACTCATCTTCAATCAGATTCTATTCTCCAAACGCCTCACGAAGGTCAGAGAGTTAACACTCTCTATCTAGCCAAAATACTCGTACAACGATAAATGCACTATGAGACACGTATTCCTTGCCAAATCTCCATATTACCTCAGAGCCACAATCAAATACTTCAGAAGTCAGTTCATTTCATCACATTCAGATATTTCTTGCCCCAGAACCATACTCAAATGCGAGTAATTTGTCATCCTCTACACTGCAAAGTTCAAAAAGTAATATGTGATGTAATGTTATAAATTGTCAAGTAATATAATCTAAAATGTAACCCATTGATGTAAACTTAATTGTGATCGCTTCTTGTTAAAAAGTGACCTTAAATAAATAAATAAAAAGTTCCAAACCACATCGCTCGCACTTACGTCTCCCTCTTTCTCCACAGAATGAAAACAAGTCCTTGCGTCTCTTCTAAGACAGACACCACTTCCACTGCACGCAATAGCTACCAGACCATTAATACCATTAATCATCATTAGTTATAGACTTTTCGCGAAACGCACCACAGTGTTAACTAAGGGAAACATAAAAACCATACCAACCATCAGTTGCTTCTCAAAAATTGTAAAAAAAATATACACCTAAAACATTACCTGTTTCTGAATCACCCTTTGCACTTTGCACTCAAAATATCTACCCTCCCCTAGTGACAAGAGTAAACTGTCGATAATGCCATTGTTACTTCTCACACTGTGATTATCATAGGTAATACTGGAGTGCTTTGGAAATTGTCGATAAATTCCAGACTCACGTAGCGAGGAGGGAATTTTCCAAAAATTTTAAAAGCACTAGTGTTATTTAATAGGACTATTTCACGAGTGAAATTATGTCCAATAGAGTTCCAAATTACGCCAAATATTGAAAATAACTGAATGCTATGTTAAAATCAAAGAAGTTATGTTTGGCGCAGTTCGGTACAGTTTATGATTGGCCAGAAGAGAGAAGCGGTAAAAAATCGGATAGAAAAAGCGATAAACTTATGGAGATACACCGCCCTGATTAAGGCATTTTGTGTAATTAGTTATTCACTATGGTTTTAATTTCACTAGTGGAATAATCATATATACTTGGATTTTTTAACGAGGCATCGCACGGTCACGGGCGAAAGAGGAAGAGGGAATGTAAACCCCAATAGGGAACCGTAAAAGTCGGAGCTGTTGTGATGTTGCAGCTCCCCATTGGTCTTCCCTCGCCCTGCTTCGCGCGTGACCTTCAGATGCCACGTTTAAAAAAACAAGTATAGTAATAGTTTCAAGTAGAGAAGCGTGGTGTGCTTATAGGTGAACGTGACGTGCGCAAGAGATAGTGTGGTGATGGTGCGCGGTGCGGAGGTGGATTTGCGCACGGTGGAATGCTTGCGTCACGCCGAGCGCACGGCCGAGAAAGACGGCCAGCGGCGCTGCGGCGCAGGCGCAAGGGGACAGCGCATGCGCATTGGGTTCCGCCTCCTCACGGGCTTCCTGGAGCTCGTGGCCGCGTGCTTCGACGACCAGCTGCTCTCGCCCATCTACTCCAACTACACGCTCGTAAGTGCTCCTACAAGACGGTCCTTTTAATTGCTTCGATGAGCAACTGCTCTCGCCCATCTACTCCAACTACACGCTCGTAAGTACTCCTACAAGACGGTCCTTTTAATTGCTTCGATGAGCAACTGCTCTTGCCCATCTACACCAACTACACGCTCGTAAGTTCCTACAAGACGGTCCTTTTAATTGCTTCGATGAGCAACTGCGTCCATCTACACCAACTACACGTTCGTAAGTACTCCTACAAGACGGTCCTTTTAATTGCTTCGATGAGCAACTGCTCTTGCCCATCTACACCAACTACACGCTCGTAAGTACTCCTACAAGACGGTCCTTTTAATTGCTTCGATGAGCAACTGCTCTTGCCCATCTACACCAACTACACGCTCGTAAGTACTCCTACAAGACGGTCCTTTTAATTGCTTCGATGAGCAAGCTGCTCTCGCCCATCTACTCCAACTACTCGCTCGTAAGTACTACTAGACGATCCTTTTAATTGTTTCGACGACCATCTGCTCTCGCCCATCTACTCCAAATATACGCTCGTACTACTAGACGGTCCTTTTAATTGCTTCGACGACCAGCTGTCCTCACCCATCTACTCCAACTACTCGCTCGTAAGTACTACTAGACGATCCTTTTAATTGTTTCGACGACCATCTGCTCTCGCCCATCTACTCCAAATATACGCTCGTACTACTAGACGGTCCTTTTAATTGCTTCGACGACCAGCTGTCCTCACCCATCTACTCCAACTACTCGCTCGTAAGTACTACTAGACGATCCTTTTAATTGTTTCGACGACCATCTGCTCTCGCCCATCTACTCCAAATATACGCTCGTACTACTAGACGGTCCTTTTAATTGCTTCGACGACCAGCTGTCCTCACCCATCTACTCCAACTACTCGCTCGTAAGTACTACTAGATGATCCTTTTAATTGTTTCGACGACCATCTGAACCATCTGAACTCGGTAGTTGACGCGCCCGCAATCACTAACAACTAACAAACTACCCTGGTTACTGTAGAGCGATTTTCCTAAGGATGAGCCAAAGCGACAGCTAGTGCTGGCAACTTAACTGAAGGTTCTGTGGTCGTTGTGCCCTCGATCCCATTAGACTCCCTTCCCGCATTCGTTCGTTTGCAGTTGGCTAACTTGTAAATGGCTTCGACACTTCCTTTTGTCGTGTCCGTGTCCGACAAAAATATAGTGCGCTGCGAGAAATAATTGATATTAGAAAGTGCAGTGCTCTTCTGTAAAAATTCTTTTTTTCTTTATATATTACATTGAATTTACTTTTTGTGTGATAAATATTATGTTTATTTTAAAACCGAGACTTGAATGCGAGATGCGTACCGGTGCACGTGTTTCCGGCTTAAAATAATTTTTCTTTCTATTTACATTCGTGGCAGTTTTCTTTTACTAATTGTGAGAGCATGTCAAGAGATTTTCCACTTACGAAATTAAATTTAAATATTTCCCGGACTCACGTACGTGCATATAACTCAGCAAAACTCTTAGACTTGTGCATAGGGATGTTTTCACAGGAGCCATTAGCACTTTACGAAGGGGCGTGGCCGAACAGCTGTCGCGACGGAGGGATACTTCTCTGAAATAGATGCGATGTTAACTTATTTAGCGAACTGTCACTTGGGCTCATCCTTAGGAAAATCGTTGTCTACCACGTGCGCAGGTGCAGAGCATCGCGGGCAAGCGGCCGGGCGGCGAGCAGGCCGTCTTCCGCACGGGCGGCGCGTTCGGCGCGGTGAGCCCGCGCCGCCAGTACGAGCAGCAGAACCAGACGCTGCAGGCGCTGCTGGGGCCCGCGTGGCGGCGCACGGCCAACGACTCGCTCACGCGCGGTCACCTCGCCTCGCGCGCCGGCTTCGTCTTCTGGCCGCAGAAGCGCGCCACCTTCTTCTACGGTCAGTGCTGCAACGGAATGTTACGCCCAGGTTCCTCCGGTGCCCGGTTTTTGGTCGTTCTGCGCAACACTTGTTTGCGTCACGAACCACGGTTTGCGGTACGAGCGCGTGCTTTGAAGAACCAGACCAGACGCTGGCCGCCATGCTGTTTTTGCAGAGCGAAAAAGTGTTGAGAAACTATATATATATATATATATATATATATATATATATATATATATATATATATATATATATATATATATAAAGAAAGTCGTGTTAGTTACACTATTTATAACTCAAGAACGGCTGTACCGATTTGGCTGAAAATTGGTGAGCAGGAAGCTTAGAGCCAGGAGACGGACATAGGATACTGTTTATCCCGTTCGACAGCGTTCCTGTGTGAGAACGCACGTTTTTGCACGTTTTCGCGTGATTTCGCATGTTAGCGGTCATTGTTGCCTGTTGTAACTCATTGTTGTAACGCAGCACTGATAAAAGAAGGCGATAATGATAGCCGCCTTTCGTTCGCCGTTATCTATCTTCTATCTATATATATAAAAGAAAGTCGTGTTAGTTACACTATTTATAACTCAAGAACGGCTGTACCGATTTGGCTGAAAATTGGTGAGCAGGAAGCTTAGAGCCAGGAGACGGACATAGGATACTGTTTATCCCGTTCGACAGCGTTCCTGTGTGAGAACGCACGTTTTTGCACGTTTTCGCACGTTTTCGCGTGATTTCGCATGTTAGCGGTCATTGTTGCCTGTTGACTGCGTCACGAATGAAGATGAAGCCACCAACTATCCAATTGAATTTTTAAACTCCTTGGATGTGCCTGGCTTACCACCGCACAATTTACGCCTAAAAGTTGGCTCCGTAGTAATCATGCTTCGAAACATGAACCAACCAAAACTGTGCAACGGTACGCGTTTGGTGGTTAGAAAATTGATGAACAATGTAATTTACGCGACGATACTCAAAGAAAACTTTGAAGGTGCGAAAGTTCTCATTCCGAGGATTCCGATGATCCCAACCGATATGAGGTTTCAATTTAAAAGACTTCAATTTCCGATTGCATTTCCGTCTTGCATTCGCCATGACCATCAACAAATCACAAGGCCAATCCTTGAAAGTTTGTGGTTTGAATCTAGAATATCCATGTTTTCCCATGGTCAATTATATGTGGCATGTTCACGGGTCGGAAGATCATCTGCGTTGTTTGTTTTTGCGCCTGATAATAAAACAAAAAATGTCGTGTATCACAAGGTACTTAACTGAAGAGTGCAACCTATGCATCAAAATACAGGAACAATAATGAGTGATTAATCTACTTAATTTTTTTATTTTTTATTTATTTTCTAATAAACAATTTAACTTAATAAATTCCAAAATCTGCTTATTTATTGTCTTTAACAGCCGGTCCCTATGATTACAGCTTTGTATTTCTCTCTTAAACAAAAATCAATTCCAAAAAAACGCTCTGCTGCGTAATAGATTTTTAAATTATCTATTTAATATCAGAGCGTTTTTTTGAAATTCTTCTTTATTTGAGAGAAAAACACAAATCTGCAATTGCTTTATTATCACGAGTGCAACAAGGATAGTACAGTTTCTCACAGTGAGTGCGACGCGAGAAAAAGATGGGACCGGCTGTTAAGGCGGAACAGAGTTCGCCGGGTCAGCTAGTATATATCTATTATATATATATATATATATATATATATATATATATATATATATATATATATAATAACGTACTCTCTTCTTGCATCAATGACCAATGCAGTTGACTTTCCTGGGAATCAAAGTGATCAATTAATCAAAATAATCCAGAGACAGAAGTCCAGACATCGAGAGAAATTATACCAATATACAGATTTAAAGATTCAAAAATCATTCACGAGAGTACTTCGTAGTGTTCCCTACTGGTTGCAAATGCTACTAATTTTACGCAAATGTAATTTAAATAGTTGTATTTTAATGTATGACTCTTAATATTCGCGCCTAGTTCTTGCCGGAAAGTTAACATAAGAGTAGACCTAAAGTTTTGTTAGTTGTTTTCATATACGCGTATCGTAGCAAGCTTTTTTCTAAATCTTAATAGGTTAAAGGGTTAAGAGGAGTCTTCATATATGACATGGCAAGGAGAGGCGATACATGGTCACAGAGACGCGGGAATGTGGCAAAAACACCACGGAACTCAAAACAGTTTCAGTGAATATAATCCTCTGTTTACATGTCGGAAAATCAAAGCTGTAGGCAGTACTTTATTTTTATCTTCAACAAGACCATGAACAACATAATTTCAAATGTTTATCAAATAACATGTCGCGAATCGAATTTCGTAATATTCGTATTGTTCAAATACATTCCGGAGCCCTAGGTGACTCGTTGGATAGCGTGCTAGCTTGCCACGACCTAACCTCCGATTCACTTTCCGGTCGGGGCAAAAATTAAGTGTGTGATTTCTTTGCAATGTCTCTGTATCCGTTGGTGTGTGACGATGAGAAAGCTCAGTTCTCAGGTTGTAAAGTCCAGAGATACAGCGTATAAATGAATGAATGAATGAATGCCTCATTTTACGTGGCGAGACTCAGGCCATGAGGCCTGTTCATCCATCTAACCACGCAAATTTCGTTACGCTCCTTTCACCCACTAGGAATGAAAGAAGGTATACTTGGGTGACGAAACCGGCAGTTGAATTTAGCTCAGAAGCTTTATTTAGGCTTGAGGATCTTTTTCATGCAGTAAATCTATTAACAAGGGACAGCCGGCTTTACTTCTCCTCCGAAGGAAGGCGTACGAACGATTTTTTTAAGCGCAGGGATGTTAGTACGTGTGCTAACCACACGTACCCCTCAACCCTCGGGTCGCAAGGCCGGGACGCCACAAGTACGCCACTAGTCGTAAAGAGCTGTCTGCTAAAGTACATACATGTATACAGAAACACTCCATGTAGGCCTGAACCAAAACGTTGGACAAATACACAAAATTATGACCCGAAATAATTGAGACACGTAATAATAGTTGTTTCCAAACTTTAGCTATCGAGATTTCATTTGTCTAGAATCGAGTACAGATTTCGACAGATAGACTTTTCTTTTAGAATAAACTTTACTACATGGTGGTGTATAAATGGCACAGAGTAGAAATGGCAAAGGTTGCTCAATGCATCAACTGATGTCACTGCAATGCTTCTGACCGGAAGGTTCTGGGGTTCGATTCCAAGCAGTGGCAGGATTTCCGACACTAGCTTGTCAGCTAGGTTGACTTCAGTCGCTATCTAAAGGAGAATTCTAGCCGCCGGTTGCTTTGATCGGTCGTTTTCCGTGGTTTCTCCGATCAAAACTAGGTGAATACCGGAGCAGTACCCTAACAAACGGGCCACGGACCGCGAACGGTCTGTACTTGCTCTTCTTTGTCCTTACCTACCGCTTACTTGCTCACAGTTACACTTCCAGGCACTACACTATCGCACAATTGTCGGGAGCTTAGAGTTTGTCCCGGCTGGAGCGGTGCCACGCTGTTGAGTGATATCCGGTTGGGGTAAATCCCACAATCTGACAGGTGGGTTGGCGCCGGATTTTGTCAGCTAGCGAGGGAAGGTTACCGCCACCTTCCGCGATAAAATTCATGCACTACACTTACGGGATTGATGCCCTTATTGGTTGACGCGCCCCGAATTACCAATCAATCAAAGCAAAGCATGTTGACATTTTCATACTAGCAAATAATCTATTACAGCATTCTTTCTTTATCTCATTCTTCACGCTTTATTCTAAATGCTTGAATGTTTGACAAAAGTGATACTTGTGTCTGTTTACAAGAGTGATGAAACAAACCACATACTTCAGATTAATCTCGTTAATAATACAGAAGTAAAAACGATGAAATATTATAGGATACCTTATCTGTTTGAGTCTGGTGGTTTTGTATTCAGTAAAGTTGGTACGAACATTGAAGTTATGAACGCAAACTTACGAGAGATTTCATTTTGCCTTCACATCATTGATGGTCTGCAGTGTAAGTGATTGAGTGTAATGAATAGTTTTGCAGTAGATAGACAGCATTTGGAACACGTCACTTCGGAAGGAGATTTGAATATGATTTCCTGTCAAGTATGTGGTTAAATGATTCTGCACTGAATAATGCGACAGAGAAGCTTGCGAATTGGGAAAAGATTAAGCAGAAGTCCTTGAAACGTCACTTCCGGTGTGTAAAAAATGCTACACCGCAGAACAAGATAACTGCGTTTTCCTGCGGAGATACAAGCTGAGAATACGGAACATGATCCAATGCGTCTGAGTCGACTGAAGTAGGTGCAGAGGAAATGTGAATGGAATTTCTAAATATGTTTTAGCTTAATGCAAAAGTTGAACTGTGTGGCACATGGAAACTGTTTCCCTTGAGGTTAGATAGAGAAGTTGTAGTGGATATGATTGGCTACATGATAGGAAGCAAATCCAGAAAATCTATGGAGGGGATAACAATGTCTATATTCTTCAGTTTTAGGTTTTTGTCATTTTTATTATTTCATCAATAATAATAATAATAATAATAATAATAATAATAATAATAATAATAATAATAATAATATTTATTGGGTCTCCAAATTTCAATCGCGTGCAATGAGTCAGTTATGATGTTCCCGGATGCACATCTCTACCTGTGTTCCAGATTTCCTACTCTCACTTAGTGCACAGTACGTATTAAAGGTAAATGTAGAAAGAAGCATTTTAATATAAGAAATGTTCACCTCTATAGACCTGTAAGCGACATTCAGATTAGATTTGAATACACTGATAACAAATAAGTAACCAACCATTCCTCTCGTGTTTTGCAAAGCAAGGGGGCCATCTCAGGGTATCATCTAAGGTTAGAAAGAAACTGGACGAAAACCCTAAACGAGTTGGGGTAATTGATCTTAAACTGAATTATAATACTTGTTATTAATAGTAATAATAATAATAATAATAATAATAACAATAGTAATAATAATAATAATAATAATAGTAATACAATAGAAATAATAATAAAAACAACAATATTCACTGCGAATGTGAATTAACCATACTCGTATTATAGTGAACAATGCCTAAAAGGAAATTCTGGACAGACATTATGCTTCTACATCAGTCCTACTGCAATTTCACGTTGGTAGGACGGTATTTGCCCGTTCTTTTGTCGTTGCTTTAGCTTGAAACAGTAAACAGAAAACACAAAATCAAATGAAATGAGAATTTTTATTTGTTAAGGAAAATATTATGTTGACATTTGTAAATTCCTTCACACTATTAATTGTTAAACGAATTAACTGTTAAATTAATTAACTGTGACTAATTGTTAAATTAATTAACTGTTAAACTGTGAATAGTGTTAAAATGTGACATTCTTAATACAAAAGAATTAAATTCTTCACTCTCAATATTTCATTCATAATCCTGTTAAAACATAACTTACTTATGTCAACTCTTTTGCTTTCCCTTGAAATAATGTCACAAATTCTGCTTTAATTAAATCAGAGATCAGAATTTTGCAAGCTCTACCAAATCTCTCAACACAAGGTCACTTCCTAACCTGTTTCGATGGACGTAAAAGGAAGCATTATGACCGATTTGCTGAGCCCTATCGACACATATCGCAGTGAAATATCTGAATTGGATTCCTTTTTGAACATTGCCAAAGAGATTTATTGACTAACGGGAGATCATCTTGTAAGGTTCAACGGATAATTTTGCAGCAATTCGGTTTAAATAAGCCTCTACTTTTCTTTTCCTTGATTGCATAAAAAATTGACTAAAGGGAAAATGTAGGCAGTACTCTTGAACCGAATTATATTTTTGATGTGGAGAAACTAAGCTCCTCGATGAGACGCATCCAGTATTGAGAAACTGGATTAATGAAGCCCTATGTGTGAATATGTGTGTGCGCGCGGGTATGTGTGTGTGTGAGAGAGAGTGAGAAAGAGTGAGAGAGAGTAAGGGAGAGTGAGAAAGAGAGAAAGTGAGAGTGAGAGAGTGAGAGAGAGAGTGAGAGAGTGAATGAGTGAGAGTGATGGAGAGAGAGTGAGAATGAGAATGAGAGAGAGTGAAAGTGAGAGCGAGAGAGAGAGAGTGAGAGAAAAAGCGCTACAGTAAATGCTGCATCGTAGAGATTGACGCGAACAAAGCTTTTTGGTATCTCATGCGACTGAGTGGGAGAATCTCCTGAAAGTGTTGCCTTCAGCGCAGCGCTGCAGTGCAGGATGATAACTAAGCTAATTCACGAAGTATACCTCATGTGACTTCGTTGTCAGACTGACCTGTGTGTGTTGCGGGAAAAGCGTCGTCGAAGTGATGGATGATGACTGAGCTTTTTCATGAAGTGTACCTCATGTGACTAAGAGGATGACCTGTGTGTTGCAGTAAACGCAGCGCTGCAGTAAACGTTCATGAATAAACTTCTTTGTAAGGTGCATCTCGAGTGACTGACTTAAGTGACCTGTGTGTGTTGCAGCAAACACGTTGCCGCAATGTGGGATAGTGCTTAAATTTATTCATGAGCTATTGCTCGTGCGAATGAATGAGAGTGTAACAGTGAACACGGCGTCGCAATGTAGGATAGTGCTTAAGTTTCTTCATGAGGTATAACTCTTGCTAATAAGTGAGAGGATGGCCTATGTGTGTTTCATTGAACGTGACGCCGCAATATAGGATAGTGATTAAGTTAAGTCATGAGGTACAACTCGTGCGAATGACTGAGAAGATGACATGTGTATTGCAGTGAACGCGGCGCCGCTATGTAGGATAGTGCTTAAGTTCAATCATCACTCGTGTATGTGTGTGTGTGTGTGTGAGAGAGAGAGAGAGAGAGAGAGAGAGAGAGAGAGAGAACGAGAGAAAGAGAGAAAGAGAGAGAGAAAGAGAGGATGACCAGTTAACGCTGCACCTCAGTGGAGAATGATTAAGCTTCTTCATGAGATGTACCTCGTGTGACCTCGAGTGAGAGGATGACCTGTGGGATGCAGTGAACGTGGCGCCGCAGTGGAGGATGATGACTAAGCCTTTTTATTAGGTGTACCTAATGTGTTGCAGTGAACGCGGCGCCGCAATGTAGAATAGTGCTTAAGTTCAATCATGAGGTATGACTCGTGTGAGAAAGTGAGAGGATGACCTGTGGGTTGCAGTGAACGTGGCGCCGCGGTGGAGGATGATGACTAAGCCTTTTTATTAGGTGTACCTAATGTGTTGCAGTGAACGCGGCGCCGCAATGTAGAATAGTGCTTAAGTTCAATCATGAGGTATGACTCGTGTGAGAAAGTGAGAGGATGACCTGTGGGTTGCAGTGAACGTGGCGCCGCGGTGGAGGATGATGACTAAGCCTTTTTATTAGGTGTACCTAATGTGTTGCAGTGAACGCGGCGCCGCAATGTAGGATAGTGCTTAAGTTCAATCATGAGGTATGACTCGTGTGAGAAAGTGAGAGGATGACCTGTGGGTTGCAGTGAACGTGGCGCCGCGGGGGAGGATGATGACTAAGCCTTTTTATTAGGTGTGCTCTTAATGTGTCAGTGCAGTGAACGGCGCCTTCTCAATGTAGAATAGTGCTTAAGCTAACTGTCATGAGTGTGCTTACTGTGTGAGAAAGTGAGAGGATGACCTGTGGGTTGCAGTGAACGTGGCGCCGCGGTGGAGGATGATGACTAAGCCTTTTTATTAGGTGTACCTAATGTGTTGCAGTGAACGCGGCGCCGCAATGTAGGATAGTGCTTAAGTTCAATCATGAGGTATGACTCGTGTGAGAAAGTGAGAGGATGACCTGTGGGTTGCAGTGAACGTGGCGCCGCGGTGGAGGATGATGACTAAGCCTTTTTATTAGGTGTACCTAATGTGTTGCAGTGAACGCGGCGCCGCAATGTAGAATAGTGCTTAAGTTCAATCATGAGGTATGACTCGTGTGAGAAAGTGAGAGGATGACCTGTGGGTTGCAGTGAACGTGGCGCCGCGGTGGAGGATGATGACTAAGCCTTTTTATTAGGTGTACCTAATGTGTTGCAGTGAACGCGGCGCCGCAATGTAGGATAGTGCTTAAGTTCAATCATGAGGTATGACTCGAGTGAGTGAGAGGATGACCTGTGGGTTGCAGTGAACGTGGCGCCGCGGTGGAGGATGATGACTAAGCCTTTTTATTAGGTGTACCTTGTGTGACTGATCTGTATGTTTTAGTAAACCCGGCGCCGCAATAGAGGAGTATAGTTTATGTTATTTAGTATTGAGTATGCTTCATACTCGTACCTCATGTGACTGATAGGAATGTCTGTGTGTGTTGCAGTGAACGCGGCCCCGCAGTGGCGGAGCATCAACGCGGGCGCGTGGGCGGCGGTGGAGCGCGCGGCGCGCAGCCTGGCGGCGGCGCGCGGAGACTTGCTGGTGGTGACGGGGGTGTACGGGGTGGCCTCACTGCCTGACGCGCAGGGTAATCGAACCCAGCTCTTCCTCTTTGCCCAGGGCGCCCAGCGGAAGATGCCCGTGCCCGCACTCTACTGGAAGGTTAGCACCTCTCACAAGAAAAAAAAAGGATGACCAAATTTATTACGATTATAAAATAGATCTTCTGAAAAAGTGGTGTCATCTAATATAAATCACTAGGGCACGACCCTTTTAATGTGATTATACTATTATTTCACATAGCACTCACACAGCATAGATTAAATGCAGAATGGAAAGTTCCCGGCATTCCGCGCGCCCGTTTATAGTCTGTCCGCCATATTGAAATAGAGTAAATTTCTGGGCCAATACCACCTGAAACACCCGTACACTACGTGGCGTTGGCTTTTCGGTAGGCTGTGATTCCGTTTGATGTGTCCGGGATATATGGTATATGTTATTTTGCAGTTTTTAGTTCGTGAACTCGGCTTTTAGTAACTAGTTGTTGCTCATTATTATGTGAATATTAAATTTGTAAATATTAATATTATATATATATATATATATATATATATATATATATATATATATTTCATATTATTGTCTGTCCTTTGATAGCCTTTTCTATCATTGAAATATATTATAGTGCTGTCTTTCACTACAGGCGAACAATACAACCGACTAGCTCTTTAAAATTCTATTCACTGCGGAGGTAGGGTATTCTATATCTCTACTAACGTATGTGTAGGTTTTCTGATTTAGTATGACGATCACTGCTATTTCGTTGGCCCTCGGAGATCAAAGAAACTGCCGTCAACTGCTGACTTTCGAAGTTGTAAAAGTTTTGTGATTGAGGATATTTCCGTAGAAATGTGTGTGTGTGTGAGTGTGTGTGTGTGTGAGTGTGTGTGTGTGTGTGTGTGTGTGTGTGTGTATCTATGATCTGTTTCAAATTTCAGTCTTTGTGTTACATCAATGCTGTTGACTAAATACTTACTGTTATAACAAGCGGTCATAGTCAATCACAATTTTTGTTCTTCCATTTAGGGCATTGTCCATTTTTTTCTAAAGGGTTTCTTGAAGAATTCATTGTTTACAACCGAATTATGTCCTTGTGGAAATTGTATTCAGCATCTTCCTCTTTTGTTCCTTACTCCTACCTCGTATTCATTCATCATTTATGGTCGTTTTTCCAATTTTCGCATTAAAATCTCCAAGAATCTGTAAGTTGATATTAGGTCCATGATTCGTTAAGGCTTCCAGTTTGTCATAAAATTCTTCTGTCTTCTCATCTGTGGATGTGGAAGTCGGTACATACGCTTGAATCTCCGTCATTTGCAGTTTTTTTAAACTGGAATTCCACTACAATAATTAATTCATTTTTTCTTAAAATTTCTTCCAAATGGTGCTTTAATTTTTTATCAGATAATAAACCCTACTCATTTACTTCCGTTTGTTTCAGTATACAACAAAATATTTGTCAGAAGCGATTTTCCAATACTGCTTGTCCCTGTCTTCTCACCACGGCCAAGCCAAGACTGTCTGTTCTTTCCTCCTATACTTCCTTATTACTTACTTACTCTTTACTTACTTACTACTACTTACTACTATACTTACTTTCTCCTATACTTACTTTCATTCTTGCAAAATAATTTGAACCTTTCCAATTAAAGGTTCTCAAAATATCCCAAAATAAATCACACTATAAAATTAAACAATTGCCTTAGAAATTTTATACAGCGAGTACTACGGCTGGATTGAAAAATGTTTGTTTTATTAGCTGTACTAACAATTGGATTTAAAAACATACTGCCGATGCTCTCTAGTGATGGTTTTGTTAAGCTACTCTGATTCACGATTTTCGAGGTTTACTTCAACAAAATAAAGATTAAAATGAATATCTGGTTGATTATGTGTCCCATACACACAGACGATGACTTGCCTATCATTATCTAATGATCCGAATCAATGCCATAAATTCGACTACTTAAACAATTGATTTGTTTATATAATCATGGTATAATTGATCTTGATGGATTATTGATGTAAAGCCACCTAACTAATCTTTCAACATTTATTAACTGACACATAATTCCTTCAAAAGAGTTTCTAGACAATATAAAACGTCAAATGAGTTAGCATGACGTCATTGACTGCATGTGTTTTTCAGCTTTAGTTTTGTTTTCAAATCATCCTCAGTAAATCCTTTTTTTCTATTCGCACAGATTGTCATGAATTACGTTTTCTCAATTGTGTTACCATTACGTGTTAATCTTACGTGTTACTTTACCATACCTTACGTGTTATCATTCGAAATTAGGTAACAATATGTTCACTTGTATTGTATACGCTCTAAATTGAAATTGAAATTGTATATCTTGAATCGTGCCCTACATGCTGGTAAAGTGACAATACATTAACAATCTTATCCATGCGAACTCTAATAAATCAGCTTTAAACATTGCAGACAATTTGTAAATAATCAACCAATAACATTAAATTTATATATATCATTATATCATATTACTGTTACCTTAAAAATTATTTTCATTAAATAAGTAGTGTATACATTCAAATTACGGAATCGAATCAACTCTGGAGATAATTTTTAAGATAGACAGCAGATCCTTATACAAAGTAAGTCTTCATTAGCTAGTGCTTGGTGAGGATTTTTCAGCAAATACTTAGGAAGACCTTGCGTTACACAATTTACACGTTTACATTAAACTGGTGCACACGATCTCTATGGAAAGTTATTTCTGATGGGTAGGCTTCATTATAAAGTCTAATTGGAATTTTGTTTTGAAAATATTACATTCGGTGGATAATTATATGGTTTCTCAAATTGCGATATCAATGCATAAATAAACAAACGAGTGGTAAATTAATGCATTAAATTGTGAAATGTTGGTTGAGCAAACATTCTCCCAGAGGCCAATAAATAAGCAGAGTTTAACTGGCATGTATGTCCCCAGAAACATATCTAACAGACTAGTTTACTGTAAAGTTAGAGCAAGGAAAATATTGGTCACTTGCAAAATAAGTTTGAAAGAAATTTGCAGCAATTTTTCATTTAAAAAACGGAAAAATAATTTGTTCTTTCATCGGTCTCTGAACCTCAATTATTTTAGTGTATATTGTTTTCTAGTATTTTTTCCTGTAATAGATGTATGTTATGAAAAATTATGAAGGCAACATAACTCGTATCGTAATGAGTAATATTTCATTTTCATCATTGAGATGAAATATCACTCTCGGTAGCTATATGCTGGAGAAATGTATTCACAATATGCACACACCCATGCTTCGTCAATGAAATCAAATGTTGCGAGTCGTTTTGAATAAAATTTATTCATAAACATAATTTAAATAGAACGTCTCTTGGATGGAAGGATATATTCATTTGATCAACTTTCAAGCACCATATCAAATGGAAAAATGATAAATCATAAATTAATTTTCATTAACATTGGATTATCAGAAGGAAACTCTCAAAGGCAAATTGATTATTTATTTTGTACTTTTTCAAACTTTTCGAAAAAAATTTTTTTTTTAATATGTAAAGTACTAATATGAAATTGTTCATAAAATGTGCGATCAATTTTTTTAAAATTATTTTGTCAACAAACTGTTTAAACTGTATGTGACGTACAGGAAAGAAGTACAATATGAGCACATTTCGTTGAGCTCTGGAATCCCTTCCACACTATTTAACTCTAGATATTTGTTGAATGATGAATAATAGTACCAACAAAGATAGGTTACTAACACTTGAAAATAGACGTCTTTGCTCCAGTGTTGTAGAAAGTTGTTTGCCTTAGTAAACGAAGTGCGGATTTTCGTTGTTAGCGTTTATAAGAAAATATTAATCCACACACGCAGGACTACTCCTACAACAAGCAAAAGAAGACCTTAAGTAAACATGCGTAAAGTTACATTCATGTCCAGAAGCAAAACAAGAGGACATCTTAGCAATAGATCTGGGAAAGTTGGCAAACATCTGAATGCTTATGGAGTATTAAAATAATATTACTATTTTTTTGGTCGCAAATTGGCCATCCTAGGACCACGTAAAAGTTCCAATGTACCCACCGAGGCCCAATAATAATCTCCCGATGCCATGTGCACGTGATCTGTTGGCTTGTGAGCTGGGGAGGGGAGATCAGCACTTTTATACCGAATTCAATTTTACACCCCGGGGTTATTGGGGTCAAATATGAGATAACGATGATGAAGGATACACTCACAAACATAAAAACAAACACAAATACGAACAATCATGTCCGAGGCGGGACTCGAACCCGCGACCCTCCGTCCAAGATCGACGCGGTACTACTGTAACGTCGTAGACTCTCTCATCCCTTTATGAGAGACGGTCCCGTCTGACAACCATGACAACAGATTACCACGGTGCGTATCAACATATGAAAGTTGTTATTAGTGAGAATGATCATCTGTTTTCCGCAAACGACACGCGGAAGATATACGCTCTGTACAATATTAACCCATTAACGCCTAAATTATTTTTTTTTCGCTTTTCTTAGAGTTTTAAGGAACATGGCTTCAATGCGTAGAATATACATACATACATACATTACATACATTTATTTGAACTGCAATTGGGTATGACCCGGTGGCAGTTAATTAACAATAATTACAATAATAATAACACTTAACATTAATAATAACAACAGTATGAATAATAATAATATCAATAATAATAACAATATTAATAATAATAACAATAATAATAAAGGAGTACAATACAAGCCGAGCATGCAATAATCCTATCACAAATATTAAGTATTATAACAAATATTTCAACTCGTATGATATATAATAATTATAATTATATATCGGTGATGCTAAAATTTAATACAAGCTACATAAATATTGGCTAAATTTATTGTTTTTAATTCATTGATCGCGTTCACTACAATTAACTGCACGACACTGCACTGCACAACACTACACTACACTACACTACACTACACTACACTGTTATTGCTTTGAGTTACACTGACCAGCACTTCACCGCGCTTCACAGCACTTCACAGCACTTCACAGCACTTCACCGCACTTCACAGCACTTACTCATTTAATGTCTATTACTATCATATTGTTCTAACTTATTTCTAAAACTTCGAACACTTAGAGGAAAAGCTTTGAAAATTGTTGCAGGTAAACTGTTCCAATCTTTAATTGTTCTATTACAAAAGGAAAATTTCCCAAGATCTGAATTTTGTTTCCTTGTTCGAATTTTGTGAGTGTGATCGCTTCGGCCGAAATAATTTGGTTTTTCTAGTCTAACCTGAATTTCCTTCCAAGCTGTTTGACCTACGTACGATTTATAAAGAGCGCAAAGCCTCGCCCTTGTTCTTCTCATTTCTAGAGGTTCCCATGCCTTTTTTATCGCGTTAGTTCTATAGGTAAACTTATTCGCTTTTCTCTGTATTCTATCTAGATTTTTCCGGTGCGACTTTCTGTATGGATCCCAACATGCCACTCCGTATTCCATGAGAGGGCGAACCAGCGAAAAATATGCTAATTCTTTTGCGTTTGCAGAGCTTTTCTTTAGAATTCGCATTACAAAATGCAAAGACTTCCACGTTTTCCTAACTACCTGATTTATATGCTTCTCCCACCCTAATTTACTATCTATATGAATGCCTAAATACTTGCATGATGAGACTCTTGGGATGATGACCTCACCTAAACGATAGTCTGGTTCCTCATAATTTCGTCCCCGCCCGAACGTTATTGTTTTGCTTTTCGATCCGTTAATTCCCATGTCATTTTTTTTCAGCCCAATCACGTAAATGTTCTAAATCCTGCTGTAATATTTGTTCGTCAGCGCTACTTTTGATTTTTCGGTATATAACACAATCGTCTGCAAATAAACGCACCTTTGATTGTATGTTAACATGGAGATCATTTACGTACGCTAAGAAAAGTAATGGCCCTATGACACTTCCCTGTGGAACCCCTGAAGTAACAATACCCGTAGTCGAAAACTGAGTGCCAATTCGAACTTTTTGTTTCCTGTCTCTAAGAAATTCGCTTACCCACTTCACAACTCTAGCATCAATTCCTGAAGCTAATAATTTCCTGATAAGTATGTTATGCGGTACTACGTCGAATGCTTTCGCAAAGTCGATTACGATTGCATCCACCCTCCCACCCGCGTCAACTTCGTCAGCTAGATCTTGCAAAAGAGAAACGATTTGGCTTTCGCACGAATATTTACTTCTAAACCCATGCTGTCCGAGAAAAATCCAGTTCGCTTTTTCCCATTCGCGGCGAATGTACCCGGCTATTAAATGCTCCATTATTTTGCATACTACTGATGTGAGCGATACTGGTCTGTAATTACAAACTTTCGTTTTATCACCTTTTTTGAAAATAGGGACCACTATAGCTGTCTTCCAATCGTCTGGTAAACTTGCATTATTGATTGAAACATTGAATAATCTTAACAAATACGGCAATACTGCCTCCCCACCGAGTTTAATAAAATCTGTCGAGATGCCGTCTGGTCCGCGTGATTTACCGTTTTTCAGTGATTTTATACGTTTGCGGAGTTCCCATGCATGAAGCTTGGACTGGTTTTCTATTGGAAAATAACGAACTTGCTCCTGCGCCCGTTTTGGTTTGAATACTGATACAAAATACGCGTTGAACGCATTTGCTTTCGCTTGGTCGCCGTGCAATGGCGCGTTATCTGCGTCTAGAATTTCCTGAATTTCTTCCTTATTCCCCCGGCGTCTGCGGACATATTTGTAAAAGTCTGACCAATTATTTCTTCCTGTCTCCAAAATATTTCTTAAAAATAATTCATGCGCAATTTTCTTTTCTTTTTCTAATTCCCTGTAGAATTTTTTAAAAGTTATCATGTCAGCAATGCTGCGATGTCTCCTATTAAATGCTAGTCTAACTTTTCTCTTTAAGCGCCGTACCGCCCCGTTATAATATTCAGGATCAGGATTACTTTTCAGTATTTTGCAAGGAACGAACGTATCTAAAGCTGTTTCTACGATTGTTTTAAAAGCCCCCCATTGTTCCTCCATACCCCCTTCTGTTCTTAGAAAATAGTCGTATTTTTCCCTTAAGAAACTACGTAAACCTTCGACGTTTGCTTTTCTATATTGCCTGACTATCGTTCCTTTCACCTTAGGTCGCGTAATTACATTTGTTTGTACTTCTACCATCACTGCTTTGTGGTCGCTAATCCCCTGAAAGACGTCGCAAGAAAGGAACATTTCTGCAGGGTGAACAAGGAAAATGTCCAAAATTGCGCTCTGCCGCGTGGGTTGGTCGACTACCTGCGTTAGTCCCTGCTCCCATACCAGTCGATTGACGCGCTTTTGAATTTTCCTGTCGCATACCTCTCCTCTCCAATTAGCGTCGGGAAAGTTTAGGTCGCCAGCGACAAGAATAGAACGACCGTTTCTGTTTTCCACCCTATCACCGATTTCATCTAAAATTTCATAACCGTCGTTTGGCGGCCTGTAACAAGCAATAATTTCCACGGAGTTATCTAGTACGTCAATTACCATTCCTAACATTTCAAAGTTGTTACTAAACCAACTATTCCTAACTATTAACGAGGTCTTGACGCAGAGAAAAACGCCCCCGCCTCTTGTTTTTCTATCTCTTCGATATAATTTATAACCGTAATGTAAAATTTCAGAATTAGCTACCTCATCTGTTAACCACGATTCTGTCCCTATCACTATATCTGGATCACATGTATCAACTAAGTTCCAAAACTCAATAGTTTTATTAATTATACTTCGACAGTTTACCTGCAACAATCTTAGAAAGCCCTTCCTCACCTGAACATATCTGGTCGCCGCCGTCGTCGCCGCCGTCTCCGCCGCTGCCACGGTCGCCGCCGTCGTCGTCGCTGTCGTCGTCGCTGTCGTCGCCGCCGCCGTCGCCGCCGTCGCCGTCGCCGCCGTCGCCGCCGTCGCCGCCGTTACCGCCGTTACCGCCGTCGCCGCCGTCGCCGCCGTCGCCGCCGTCGCCGCCGTCGCCGCCATCGCCACCGTCGCCGCCGCCGCCGTCGCCGCGGTCTCCGCTACCTCCACCGTCACACACGTCACCGCTAAATCTTCCGCCACCAGAGCGAACCCCTCAGCCTCCGCTCCTATCGCCATTGCCCGCCATTCGACCGCAGGGCGCAAGATCGGCGGACAATCACAGCGTCAACGGGCGACCGGAGGGCGTGTGCAGAACTCAGCAACTCTGGTGTAGAGGCCACTGAGTGCCGCCACGCCCCTCCGGTTGAGGTGGACGCCGTCCCGACCTAGGGCGCTCTCCGAGATCCACCCGTTTGGATCCACAAAGGTGAATCCGAGCGCTTTTGCCACATAGTCCATGTCGCGATTCACCCTAGCGACTTTACGGGACCAAACATCCCGGCGGCGAATGACACCACTTAGCACTATGCGGGAGGATGGAAAGCGCTTTTTCGCTGCTACCCCAAGCTCGTAGATCTCGCCCGTTAGGTAGTCAAACGAGCGACATCTCCGAAGGTTGTTAGAGCCTCCGTGAATGATGACAGTGTCCGGTGCTTCCACATCGCTGGCTTCTATTTGCAATTTCAATTGCGCAACGCGGATTCCCGGGAAGCATTTTACCTGTAGGTTTGCGTGACCCACGTGACGCACAATAGAGTCACCGAACACAACACACTTTTTGGGACCCGACCCCTGGTTTTTCTTTGCCGCCCTCACAACAGATGCGTACGTTGCTGATGCTGTTGCCGTCGCCGCCGTAGCCACAGCCGGGGCCGGCGCGGCAGCCGGGGCCGGCGCGGCAGCCGGGACAGGCGAGGTCACCTCAGCTCGCAGGACTGCTGTGGCCGGCTGTGCCACCGTCACTGCCTCTTCCGTTGCGGCCGCTGCTGTCACCTCCATCTCTGTCACCCTTGTCGCTGCCTTCAGATTTTGCAGCTCCCGTTGAGTGGCAGAAAGCTTCGCCGTCACCTTCAGGAACTCCTGTCGGAGACGCGCCAGTTCATCGCGCAGACCACCCACGCCGTTACAACACTCGACGCACCTCCACGGAACATCTACTGGTGCGCCACGTCGCGTGGACACCGGGCCAGGATTCATCTCGACGCCACCAATGATTAGCAGCGTTGCTATGACAAGCAACGCAAAGCCGTCTAGAGAAGGAGCAGCAACGCTACCCTTCCTCAGCACGCACGCCACGCGGGCGGCCCAGCCGCCGATGCGGGCCCGGTACGCCTGCAAGTCGCAGCCCATTATCCCTTTACCTGGGCGAGAGCGATCCCCAAAACACGTCCGCTCGCTACAACGTCCAGACGCAGACTGGATATAGCTGGACATATAGCATAAAGAAATTGATTTCAACATAATCGGAGTCATAATGACTGAAATAATGACTGTTGCCAAAAGACAACGCTAGGCGCCTACACTACCCACTTTTTGACTCTGAATGAAAACACATAGTATACAGTTTAAACAAACTTTATTCACTGATTTGATAGTGTATATTAATATTTACGTTTTAATTAAACTTATTAAAAGAACTAACGAGAATGGAAAGGGATGAAACAATCAATGCACAATCCAACGTTGCATTTTACACACTCTGTTCTCACAATTGATGTACAACCACGTAAAGCGCATCTTCTCTTTTTCTTCTTCTCAATGTGCCGAGGAAGATGATCAATTCGATCAAATCGTATGGAGTCCGACACTCGGCTATCTGTAGACGCTGGTGAACAGCTTGACCTGCCCGCTGCTTTGGGCAGCGCACCGTACATCCGCAAATATACACAGGCCACTTCTCTCTTGAAGTCTAATTGAGGTATTCGCTTCTTTGTTACTTTGTTGTACAGAATCCAACTGTTTTGAATTGCCACATCCAGCATCCATGTAATCAATGGCCAATACCATTTTTTACTCCTGATTCCAACGCGGTAACAACTGAGATTTTGGTCCATTTGATCTGTACCTCCCATGTATGAATTATATTTTGCAATTACTTTCGGCCTTCGAATCATTACATTTTTCTTTTCACGTTGGGAGAATCTCTTTACTTTACCTTCTTCTTGGGTGCCACAAGAAGAGGAAATCATGGTCACGGCTGCATTGTCCATCCATCGGACGTATAACTGCCCGTCATTTTTCTCCATTGCAGTCTCAAAATAACCTCGGTCCTTTTTTGAGAATGTCTGCTTACTAGTCAATGGGCACATTTTAGGAATACGGTTTTCTCTTATTGTTCCAATAGCTGAATAACCTTGAAATGTCAAGTACGAGAATAAAGCAGGGCAGGAAAATAAGTTGTCCATGTAGAAAGTATATTTCAATTGCCTCTTTTCAACAGGAAGCTCATCGAGTAAAACTATGAGGGGGCTAGCAGCTTTTCCAAATAACTTTTCGTACTCTGGGCTTCCTTTAGGCCCCTTCCCTTGGTACAGTTCAAAATTTACCAAGTAGCCATCTTTAGTATTGAGGCTCCATATTTTATAACCAAATCTGATTGGTTTGCCTCGAATGAACTGTTTGCAACTGTGTCTCCCAAAGTATTTTACCATACATTCATCATACGACAAATTCTCTTCTGGTACAAAGTTATCAATGCATCGTCTCTTTAACATCTCCATAACAGGTCGAATTTTCCAAGCCTTGTCATTTTTGTTTAGTTTAGTGTTATCTTCACAGTGCAAAAATCTACAAATCTGAAGGAACCTGTCTCTTCGCATAGCCTGAGAGACAGCTACATTCCTCATATCATCTCCAGTATCCCAGTAATGCCGTTTTGATGGTAGTGTGTTGTATCCACTAACAAACAGAATACCTATAAAACATCGAATTTCATCTGCAGTTATTTTTGGATCAGGGCAATTCAAGAATGCAGCGTATTTATTTGTTTCCACAACTAGGTGCTCAATAAGTTCATTATCTATGAACTCTTCAAAGATTTCTGTGATGGACATATCTTTATATTTCAAGTAATTCGGCTCTGGAAATAAAGTAGGTTTCTCCAAGTCAAAATCCGCGCCTTCTTCCCATAGAGGAATGAAGACACGTTTTTCCCTTTCCCTCTCTTCAATCCAATTCTTTGTACAGTCACTAGTTGGAACACGCCTACCAACCTCTGATGCTGCTGTGTTCGCTTTAGATGTAGATGGCAACGTCTCGTCCACGTCGTAATTGATACCCAACCTCTCATTGTTGGTCAGTTTTATCTCTGCGCCAGCTCGCAATTGTCGAGATGTAAGATTGTCGACTAATCTAAATAATAACAATAATGATAATAATAGTAATGATAATAGTAATAGAAACAATAATAAAGCAGTAAAATATTAAAAATATATTAGTTACAATATAGCCTACCTCTCATCACCTTCTTCCGCAGAATCTTGATCGGTGTCAAAGTTCGGTTCGGGTGGCTCGATAAAAATATCATCAATATCTGCTTCAATTTCATCATTTTCCAGAATATCGAGCGCTTCAGCAAGAGAGAAGCCTCTTCTGTTACCAGAAGTAAAATATTACGTAATTGATGTAGAATGACAATAAAGCAACTACAAGCGCCTAGCGTTGCTAAAAGTTAACACTAAAGTTGAAACACGTGAGGCATGGCTAAATCTAGTTAGATGTTACGTAAAACCTACTCTACATACGAATTGAAGTATTTTTAATGTTATTAGGAAGAAAATACATAGAAAGCCGTAAAGATCACCTCAAAGTTTTACTTACTCGAAGCGAATGTCCATTTTTTCAAGTCAATTTGCGATGCTAAAACTTTCAACACGTCTGGACACGGTGTCAATAAAGCAAACAATCAAAATCGACCACGGTCACATGGAGCATGCTTCTCCAATTGATTAAGATGTTCCATAAAGAAAATTGGCGCGCACGTGTTCACTGGCGGGCTTTACAAACACATGGCCATTTCCGTTGCCAAAAGGCAACGCTCGGCGCTAATGGGTTAAGCTACCCGTGCATATTATGTACAAATTAAATGTACATATTTGAGAATCCTCTTGTCTTTACTCATCAAGACGCTACACTACTGCCTTAGCGAATCCCGGCTATCCGGATCGGCAGTTATATTATTATTATTATTACTATTATTATTATTATTATTATTATTATTATTATTATTATTATTATTATTAATACTATTATTATTTATTATTATTTTTATTGATTGTAATACGGGGGAAACATAAATACTCGCCTTTATTTTGATAGAATATAATTTTGTCTCTCTATTCCTCCAAATGTAGGTATTCAGTGTATTTGCCAATTGAGCGAGAGCCACTGCGAGCAAGCCAGAGCAGCGCTGCAAGTGCAAGTGTGTCTGCGCAGGTGGTGTACGACTACTCGCCTTTATTTTCATAGGACATAAATTTGTCTTGCATTCTATTCCTCCGAATGTAGGTATTCCGTTTATTTGCCAATTGAGCGAGAGCCACTGCGAGCAAGCCAGAGCAGCGCTGCAAGTGCAAGTGTGTCTGCGCAGGTGGTGTACGACTACTCGCCTTTATTTTCATAGGACATAAATTTGTCTTGCATTCTATTCCTCCGAATGTAGGTATTCAATTTATTTGCCAATTGAGCGAGATCCACTGCGAGCAAGCCAGAGCAGCGCTGCAAGTGCAAGTGTGTGTGCGCAGGTGGTGTACGACTACTCGCCTTTATTTTGATAGGACATAATTTTGCCTTTCTTTCTATTCCTCCGAATGTAGGTATTCAGTTTATTTGCCAATTGAGCGAGAGCTACTGCGAGCAAGCCAGAGCAGCGCTGCAATGCAAGTGTGTGTGCGCAGGTGGTGTACGACTACTCGCCTTTATTTTGATAGGACATAATTTTGTCTCTCTTTCTATTCCTCCGAATGTAGGTATTCAGTTTATTTGCCAATTGAGCGAGAGCCACTGCGAGCAAGCCAGAGCAGCGCTGCAAGTGCAAGTGTGTGTGCGCAGGTGGTGTACGACTACTCGCCTTTATTTTGATAGGACATAATTTTGTCTCTTCTATTCCTCTAAATGTAGGTATTCAGTTTATTTGCCAATTGAGCGAGAGCCACTGCGAGCAAGCCAGAGCAGCGCTGCAAGTGCAAGTGTGTCTGCGCAGGTGGTGTACGACTACTCGCCTTTATTTTCATAGGACATAATTTTGTCTCTCTTTCTATTCCTCTAAATGTAGGTATTCAGTTTATTTGCCAATTGAGCGAGAGCCACTGCGAGCAAGCCAGAGCAGCGCTGCATGTGCAAGTGTGTCTGCGCAGGTGGTGTACGACTACTCGCCTTTATTTTGATAGGACATAATTTTGTCTCTCTTTCTATTCCTCTAAATGTAGGTATTCAGTTTATTTGCCAATTGAGCGAGAGCCACTGCGAGCAAGCCAGAGCAGCGCTGCAAGTGCAAGTGTGTCTGCGCAGGTGGTGTACGGCTACTCGCCTTTATTTTGATGGGACATAATTTTGTCTCTCTTTCTATTCCTCTGAATGTAGGTATTCAGTTTATTTGCAATTGAGTGAGAGCCACTGCGAGCAAGCCAGAGCAGCGCTGCAAGTGCAAATGTGTGTGCGCAGGTGGTGTACGATCCGCGCGCGCGCGAGGGCGCGGCGGTGGTGGGCAGCAACAACCCCTGGGAGCCGCTGGCTGCGCACCCGGCGCTGCGCCTCTGCGCAGACGTCTGCGCGCGCCTGCGCTGGCTGCCCAAGCCCCCGCCCCCAAACATCTACTGCTGCGAGGTGAGCCACACGTACAGGTCTCCAGCTGCGAGTTCTTTACTGTGCTTCTTAAGCATACCTTGCGTGGAACAGCGTCAATAAGCATCCGGTCATACAATTGGCTTTTAGACTCTAAAAGTCTTATTTCTCTTCATAAAAAGGTGGATTAGACATCAACTGATGTCACCGCAGTGTCCCTGACTAGGAGGTTTTGGGTTCGAGTTTCAACGGTGGCACGGTTTTCGATACTAGCTACATAGCTAGGTCGAATTCAAACTCTTAAAGGGACAGGCTGCTTTGATCCGTAGTTTTCAGTGGTTTTCCCAATCCATTCGAAGCGAATGCTGGAGCTGTACGTAAACAAACGGGCCCTGGACCGCGCGCAATATTTCCATCCTCTTTCTTGTCTTATCCTCTCCCCTTACTTACACACACCCACACTTACATGCACGACGCTACTAAATGTGCGACAATCATGCGTAAGCCGCGAATAAATAAAGCACCAAATTTTATCAAACTGTATCTGTTAACCCTTCCTTGATACGAAGGGATTTTGTTGCTCTCGCGATGTCAGAACTTGCGTCATCTTCGGGTCTGAGAGTAGCCGTGTCGCCTACCTTTAAGTTGAGTGACTGTCAATGTTCACAGGAAGTGGCATATCACCGGCTGTCAACTGTTCCGATAGACAGCCGATTATATTTCCGAAGGGGTGTTACAGACATGTAACATTCGCGCTAGTGTTCTTACTCTTGGTGATTCGTGAACTACCCAAGTACTTCATTTTTTTTTTTTTTTTTGCCAATTTTTCTCCAGAAAATGTGAATTCGAGGCGTGGCATAAAATTCAATATTAACAGTATTCGATGACTGATAGAAGTGGTGGTCTTCGTGATCAAACTTTCTGACCAAATCCTTGTTAGTAGAAAAGAGAGGAATTTCGAGAAGATGAATGATACATTGAATTATGAATTGCATTGCAGTGACTGATATTGATCCAGAATAGTTGAAGTACGAAACGTTTGTACAATTTTGTTTGTGTTATGACGTAGTTACAGGCAAAATTCGATCTGGCGATGTCTTTCTTTTAATAAAAAATCTAAGTTTCTGATCGACTTTTCGTCGTCCAGTTTGTTTAAAATAGTACCTTGTGATTAAATAATCGTCACAAGATGATAATTGGCAATATAAAATATAGCAAGTTTATCTTATATAAAGATTCAGTAACCACTACGAGTTTGGGATAGTATTCTAGTTTATTATTAATATTTTTACTCACAAACATTTTTTTGATATTTTATTGCGTATTGCGTATAGTAATTAGGAACTATCATTGTAGGTAATGAAACCAAAATTTGAAGCTTTAGTATGAAAATGCAGGTTATATTTGCAAAAATATCGAGCAGATCCCATACGACAGAAAAAAAATCCTTGTATCAGTTAAAGTATAAAGCAGTACCATCAAGCTCATTATTTAATGTTGATACTAAACAAATATTGAGAGATGACAACATGCAATAAATAAATTAAAAAGAAGATAACAAAACAACACCATCTCTTATTAACAAAATTATGGCGGTGTTTTGTAGAAAACCCTAGAGTTCCGAGGAGCACAGTATGAAAAAAGTCGTATAAGTCCAGTCTGCCTGCATATCCTGCTTTCTTGAGTGCCAATTTGGGCTACGGCACCCTAAGCGGAGTGGAAAGCCCACCCTGTGCTTCAATTTCCCGCACACGGAGACGTAAAGGCCGGACAATCTCTCCAGAAACAATAAAGTTTAGCCTTGTCCCAGGAGCCTTGATGAAGACTTTACTTGGGGTTTTGTTGTTAAGTCACTGATATTAGCAAATAATTATTGTGGCATATGAGATCACTGAATTGTTAATCACTATATCAGATAACATATCTCTTTTAGCCAAGAATAAATGAGCGAAACTTTTATTTCCCCATTAGCCCTTTTTACATGGCAACGCGGATACAGTGCAAACAAAACAATATTTCATTTAAACATAATCATAAATAGTGCAATGAAAGTTTTATTAAATGTAACAAGCTTAGGTAATCAAATAAAAAATCACCTAATAATGAATTCTAAATAATTAAAATAACAAAAACTAATGTATCGTAAATGTTAGATTTATCTAATCTGAAAGATGAGAGACGGAATCCCAGATTTTCCATCGATTTTCAATCTTGCTTATTGACAAACGTTCACTGCAATCTTTATTTGCTCTACGCCGACCTAATGACTACGAGTATAGCAAAACTTTAGCCTAAGGAATTCTATAAAAGATTGCATAATTGATGTTTCTGGGCACGTCAAATGCTACGGCTATTTAACCCGTAGATGTAGTGTATGTTGTTATCAGGGGAGGGGTGTGAAAGTGAATAAACCATTTTTCACGTACATAAATGCAGTAGGAAAAGAAAGGAAAGCAGAAGTAGAGGGAGTTAGATGGAATTAGGGAAACTGAGGAAGCTGGGGAGAGGGAACAGATGAATATACAATTGTTCATGTAAATAAATGCAGTAGGAAAAGAAAGCAACGTAGAAGGAGTTAGAATGAATTAGAAAACCTGGGGAGAGGAAAAAGATGTTAAAGTGAATATACCATTTTTCACGTCCATAAATGCCGTGCCCGTTAACTTTGCAGGACGCGCTGCGCCAGCGCGTGGCGGACCTGCCGCTCCTGGAGGTGGAGGGGCTGCTGGAGTCGGCTCACGCCCTCGGAGGAGGAGCAGCCGAAGCAGAAGGCCAAGGGGGCGGCGGGGGCGGCGCGGGGCGGGGCAGAAGGTGGAGGAGCGCCCGCCCTTCAGTGGGTGGTTGGCGTATGATTTTAACCTTCTCAGGCAAGTTCAATTAACAGTTTGAAAGTGATTTCCTCAATATATAATCTTCAGAGTTATGCGTGAAAATAATTAAATAAAGCAGTAGGCTTGATTTTATTTTCTCAAGACAACTAAAGTGTTTCTACGAATTCACTAATGTATTTGTATCGTCCGGACATTTTGTACTAATGTTATTTTCAATAAAGAGGTTCTTTTTTCAAATTTTTATTGTAATTCATGCATTTCATTTGAGATCCAGCCTAGAAGTTTAGGATCCCAAATTAGGGAACTTGTCAGTTCCCTAGTTTTAACCCATCGCCAAGATTTAAGGCTTTTTATTTCTTCTTTACCAGAAAAATATAACTATGATATAATATTTTATAAGGAAATGGATATGTTGTAGATTGTTTTGATAAATATTTTGGTTAAATTAAATGTCGTATAATTAGCGTTTGTACCTCGCATGTAGGTTCTTATGTCGTCAGGGTAACGACAGATATTTTGTACCCGAGGTATCATCAATTCATAATGATGCAATTTTTTTCTCCTACCTGCCAGCGACAATCTCGAATCAGGAATAACTTAAATTGTTTTGCTACGTTGCAGACTGATCGGACGGACTTAATCAACAATTTGCACCCAAACGTTTCCTTCAAACTTACGGAAAACATCGGGCCGCGGTTAAGAGCTCAGGTGAAACAATTTGATCGTCATCTTTCTGTTTTTCGAAATGAAAAAGCACCTTTTACCTTTACTTGCAATAACCACTCAATGACAAGTAAAAACTCAAAGCAAGAACAGATCGAAATTGATTGCAATACCCTATTTCCAGGGCTCCTCTTCATATACAATAGTGAAAAATAAACAAAAGATGATTTCACTACGAGCGTAATCTGGTCTGTCACAGTTCTGAAGGAAAAATGTTGCTCAGAACCACAAAAGATTAGCGGCCTCTCTGGTAGCGTAATCAGTTCTGAGCTTATTCACACAACTTACTCATTCTGCTTCAGTCATGCGGTTATGGTATGGCTTGTGGCGTATGTTTGTGAGTGTGTGAGTTTGTGTGCGTGAATACGTAAGCTGAGATAACCAAGAGGAAACCAAAATAAAATGTGACCCTCAAAATACTGCCAGAGTGAAACTGGACGGGATTCCATTAACAACCTGCACTAGTGGCAGCTCGCTTCACTATTCAGCATGGAGATTCTCTCAGTATCTACAATACTACTTCTACTAGCTTCCATCTCAAATGCAGGGATTCTTCCAGGTTGCAGGTGAGTACAAGCTGTTTCGCTCTGTACAGAGTACAAGCTATTCTTATATATAAATAAGCCATGACAATTGGAAATATTGAATATCTTAAGAACTGAAAATAAATTAGAATATCAAGAAAAAGTTTAATATTTAGATTCGTTTAAGATAACCCTTTCTAATTCATGTTTGCTTCAATAATTTGACCTTATTTCACCTCGCACTTCTTTTACTTGTTCTATAAGCGTATGCTTGAAAATGATTGCTAAAAGAGGATTCGCTAATATGTTGAGTGAATGAGGAGCAAAATCGATACGGATTCGCAGGTATATGACAATTGTAATGAGAATATTTTATATATAAGATTAATGTCTGTTAGTGCTATTCTAAATATGATTAAGTTGAGCTTGGTGTAGGTGATGAAGAGATTCAAGCAATTTCGTATCCTCAAATCGGGTGTGACCACTGGATGTGACACGTATGTCTGATTAGGAACTTTAAATCTCTGACTTGGGAAATACGTCAGGAATAATATCTTGTTGTGCTGAAAGAGAGATAAATATATTTTAAATTTTAAAGGTACTTTACGTAATACCCCTATGACATTTTCAAAGTGATCTGGCTGCATTTTTTTTAAATTTATTTTCTGCGATGCAAGTAAGTGCAGTCATAAAATTTATATTGTTCCGAATTTCGTTAAAATCAATTATATTCAAAAATTGCAAAGATCAAATCTATTTTCGAAACTGTCCTACGCCTGCACTATTAAGGACACATATTTATTTCTCAAAGCAATTTATACCTCAATTGCAGATCTTCAAATGATGTCAAGCACTTTCTAGCGAATAACTAGTGACACTAAGGTTTGGATATATCTCGCGCATTCCTACAAGTTTTTATTCGTCTGAGAATTTAGATTTATTTATTTTTGTAAATTAAGTACATTAACGTTTATTTAATATCAAGAAAAATATATTGTACATTTAAATTCACTATTTAATAAACTGACGTGATCAGTAGCAATACATTTAAATTTTTTGTAAATGATTTTATAATAAAGAATTAGTGGTTCTACAATAGCTCGTACATTCTCGCATTATTTCTAAATTTGCTATTTTCAAAAATTCATAGAGTTCAACAAAAATTAAACCCGCGTCATTCTTTTAAGCATCTTTTTTTCTATCCGTGTAAGAAATTTAAAGCAAAAATTTGGGGAGAAAATTCCACTTTTGCAATTTAAAAAAAATCTGGAATTCTACGAACGTGAGATATGCATTATTTTAGGCGTCATTTACGCTATCCGAGGAGAAAGTTTATTCAAACAATTTGATGCGACTTTTGAGAATATTTTGAAAACGTTTTTGATGCTTCATAGAAAGAACCACAAAAACAAAACATATCTTCTACTTCTAAAGCCTCGAGTTCATTCAGATCAATCAAGGAATTTCAGTTTTGAAGAAAATCGGCTCTAAGGTTTTGGCGCTAATGTTAACACAGACCTGCCTACAGTCAGACAGACATATGTACTGACAGATGATCAGACAGACAAACGTTTTGCCGTCAATCGACTTTTTGGTATTAATAACACAAACCATTGAGTACAGTATGATTTAGAGGATATTTTCCTACATTCAGCAACAGTATTTATCCACTTTTTCGTTACCAGGGCTCGGCAATAAGAGATTTTTTTGCCAAAAATTTGCAGTTTTCCACCGCTTGCTGTCTTCTTACGAAGTAAGAATTTTGGTTAGTGGAAACGGTTAAATTGTGTGTAGTGCTTCCAACAAAGCAAAAAGCACTGAAGACTTACAAGTATGAAACACTTATTTCTTACTAAGTAAAAAGCACTTTACACAATTTAACCGTTTCATTATTATAAAAACATAAAATAATGAATGCTACATTTCTCTATTTCTTTTTAGGAAATGTACGCAGAAAACTACGTATTGTAGATTGTTCCAAAGCTTCTCAAATAAGCCACGTGTTTGTAACTCTTTGTCGTGTGTTGTTATCTACTTTTTCCAATAAAATGAAACAGTTTAGAAAATGAACTTAACGTCCACAGAATAGATATATATTCGGCATAAAACAACAGTACTTTGGTATTTGCGTATTATATCACGGAAAAGTTCAATAGATATACATAATTCTTGAAATTTTGCAATACAACGTCAAATACTTTCCTCATGAGAATTCCGCACTTTTGCAGTGTCCCCCTGAAGCAGCTGTCGGAGCGTCCGCCGCTGCTGCTGCGCCCTGGCGGGCCTCTGAACGTGTCCGGCTTCGCGGCGCCAGACGCTGACCACGTGATGCGGCTGCGGGCCAACGGCTCGCTCCTGCTGGCCTGCCCGGGTCCCGGCAACCAGCTGCTCTTCGCCAACCGCACCACGGGCTTTAGACAGGTAGCAGCACTCGCTCTCACACATGCTATTTCAGCCCAACCCCAAAGTGGGATGCGGATTCGGTGGTATAACGGTCAGCGTACCGGACTGTTGTACTCGAGTTTGCGGGTTCAAACCGGATCGAAGCCGTGGATTTTCGTGGATTTCGGAGGGGAAGTAAAGCAGGTTGTCCCATGTAGTAGATTTACTGCATGTAAAATATCCTCAAGCCTAAAAGAAGCCTCTGAGCAAAATTGAGGTCCGCCAGTTTCGTCGCCCAAGATAATTCCTCCTTTCTCCGCTATCGAAATTTGCGTGGTTAGACGGAAGAGCGGGCCTGATGGCCCGAGTCTCGCCACGTAAAATAAGGCATTAACTAACTAACAAAATACTCGATCATCTACAACTACACAATGAGATTCTATACATTGCTTGCTTCTCAGGGCCTCTTCTGTACCCTAGTTCAGGTAAACAAATGTTTGTGTCTTCCCTAAGACAAATACTCTTTCCACTGCATTTACATAGCTTGCAGCTCTTTGATATAGATCATCACCAAACACCTGGCTCCTCAAAAAGTCCACCACGGGCTTCAGACAGGTAGCCAATCACGCAATCTTCCTCTGCATTTACATACATCATAGATCCTTGATACTCCATCATCACCCATTTCCGGCTCTTCGGGAAATGTCCCATGGGCTTCACATCCAGAGCAGCTACTTTACCTCAACCCAAAACCGTCGCTTATCTATAATATACAATGGAACTTCAATTCGCATCGTCACATTCCAATATTTCCTGACACAATGCCATAATCAAAAACGAGTAGTTTATCTTCCACTGTAAAACAAATTTCAGAAACGCATCGGATCGCTCTCGCACTCACTTATTACCCCAGAGAAAACAAACAAAACTTTATCCTTTTTATAAGACAGATACCACATCCATCGCATTTAGATAACGCGTTTATTGACAACTTATCTTTCCCAGCCAGCTCTTTTGAACAAAACATCATTGGGTTCAAGTAGATAGCTCTTGCTTTCAGGTTTTCTTCCTTGACCGAACGCCAAACTCAAATGGCTTTTCGTCCATCAAATGCAGATTTATCAAAAATTATCCGTTACTCTTAGACTCTCTCTTTCAACCCAGCATTAAAATTATATGGCTTATACCTCACTGCACATTGAATAAGACGAAGGGAGAAGGAAAATGACCTAACAAGATTCTCAATCAATTTAATGGAATGTAGCGGTATTTCTTCATTATAAATCAATCAAACTCCGGGTCTCTTAAGACAAAACAGCAAACACGACTTACATTACTTCAAATGTTTTTTCGCATCTGACCCAAGTATATATTTGATGGTTGATGTCTTAATCTCTAAGACAGGTACACATCCAATAAATTCCTTCTCTGGCCTACTCTTTAACTCGTCAACCTACAAGCTGTAGGACAGATTTCAAAAAGGAACTCCATCTAATCACTACTGCTACCCGCTTCTAGTTCTTCTTCTCTTCTTGTCCTTTCTATTCGCACCTCAGGAAACGTCAAAAATATTTTTTGCGTAGTGACTATACTTGTTGTTTTTTTACCTAGCCGATAACACTTCATTAGCTGTTATGGTGTCATCCAATCGAGAGCAAAATCGTCATCACAGTGACGTCACAGTGGTGACGTTTAAGCTCCCGGTTGGACAAAACCGCAACAGCTGATCAGCTGTCATCGGCCACGTCACAGAATCCCCAGTATAAAAGACGATTGATGTTGCAGGTGAACGTGACGTGCGCGTGGGAGAGCGTGTTGACGGTGCGCGGGGCGGAGGTCGATCTGCGCACGGTAGAGTGCGCACGGCACGTCGAGCGCACGGCGGAAAAGGACACGCGCCGACGCTGCGGCGCAGGCGCAAGGGGACAGCGCATGCGCATTGGCTTCCGCCTCCTCACGGGCTTCTTGGAGCTCGTGGCCGCGTGCTTCGACGACCAGCTGCTCTCGCCCATCTACTCCAACTACACGCTTGTAAGTGCTCCTACAAGACGGTACTTTTAATTGCTTCGATGAGCAACTGCTCTCGCCCATCTACTCCAACTACTCGCTAGTAAGTACTACTAGACGATCCTTTTAATTGCTTCGACGACCAACTTCTCTCGCCCATCTACTCCAACTACTCGCTAGTAAGTACTACTAGACGATCCTTTTAATTGTTTCGACGATCATCGGCTCTCGCCCATCTACTCCAACTATACGCTCGTAAGTACTCCTACAAGACGGTTCTTTTAATTGCTTCGATGAGCAACTGCTCTCGCCCATCTACTCCAACTACTCGCTAGTAAGTACTACTAGATCCTTTTAATTGTTTCGACGACCATCTGCTCTCGCCCATCTACTCCAACTACACGCTTGTAAGTTGTCCTACAAGACGATCATTTTAATTGCTTCGATGAGCAACTGCTCTCGTCCATAAACTCAACGACACGCTTGTAAGTGATACTAAAGGGTCCTTTTAATTTCTTCGACGACCTGCTGCTCTCACCCATCCACTCCAATTACACACTTGTATGTACTCCTACATGACCTACTGTTCTTTTAATTGCTTCGACGACGTGCTAGTATCACCATCCACTCCAATTACACACTTGTATGTACTCCTACATGACCTACTGTTCTTTTAATTGCTTCGACGACCAGCTGCTCTGGCTCATCCACTCTAATTACACGCTTGTAAGTTATCCTCCAAGACGAATCTCCTAAGACGAATCCTCTAAGAGGAATTCTCTTAGACACCTTCTGATTATCTACTCCAATTACTCGATTGCAAGTACTACAAGACGTTCCTTTTAATTTCTTCGACGACCAACTTCTCTCGCCCATCTACTCCAACTACACTCTCGTAAGTACTGATACAACATAGTCTTTTAATTGTTCTGCTGATGACCAAAAACTCTCGCCCAATTACTCAAACTACACACTCGTAAGTACGCTACAAAGGATTTACTACACCCATACTCCCATCCATCTATTTCAACTACACATTAGTAAGTACATCACCTATAAGATTGTTTTTAATTGCTCCGATAACTGTGGCATCGTGGTAGCGCAATAAAGACACTGACACGAGCACCATTTACAATGTGTTTCTTTACGAGATTTTCTCATCTGAAGCAAATTTGAAATATAGTAGAATTAAGACGTGGAAAAGTGGTTGATATACCGGTGTTGGTATCGATTAAGTAACGTCTTGGAATGCAATGAAGTGCAGTTGTTTCTCGGTCCGGTTAATTAATTATACACAAAACAGATAATTTTAATAAAGGTCTCTACGAAATAACAACGCGTTCCCTTCCGTATCTTTTTTATTGAATTTTTGTAACCCCTCTTTCCGCTCTGTGGGAACTTGTTAACGGCCGGCGGATCACGCAGCAAACACGAAACAGATCTCATGATCATTCGGGTACTATTTCGGGGTAAATAAAAAATACTCATTGCTTTCTGAAATCTAGTTTGCGCGTGTTTTTGGGTCCATAGGACGAAAAGTGTTTGCCGAGTAAGAGAATGATCAAGGATTTATATTTTTAGCCGAGAGGAGGCATGCTACTGAAGAAACAAGAAAGAGCAAATTGCAACGTCATCGAAATAGAAGATGAGTAAATAATTTCAAATAGAATGCTGCCATTTGTATGTGTAGTTGGACGTAGATTCATACAATTATATAAAAACAAATGTAAACCTTCGAGAATTATGCAGATCAAAAGAGAAGTTAGTTTTCTAAACAAATAATTCCTCACTTCGTAATCATATAATTCCTCACTTCATTTTTTTTAATGAAAAAGTAAGTAAAATCCATTGCTGGACTGGTGTGTCTGTAGCGTGTAATTTGTGTTTACATTGCTATTAGATTGACACAAATTTGAGCAATTTAGCTTTCCATATCCACAACATTGATTAACGACCACCTCAAAGAAGTTTCACTTTACTCTGTTTATGTCTCCCTGCAGGTCCAGAGCAAGGCCCGCTCGTGGACGGAGAGCGGTCCCCTTGACTTCCGCGCTGGGCGGTTCTTTGGCAGCGTGGACCCCGCCCACCAATACGAGACGCAAAGTATGACGCTAGGGAGACACGAGAGATTTCTGGGCTCCGACTCCCTCATCCCTGCGACCCTCGCCCTCGATGTTGGCCCTGCCTGGGCTCCGGGAGCTGCTACAGCGTTCTACGGTGAGTATTTGATTTGATTTCATGTTTTCGTGTTTCAGGGCGCGTCAACTGCTTCGGTCATTAGTCCCGTTAGTGTAGTGCATGTTTTTTCTCGGGAGATGGCAGTGATTTTCCCTCGCTGGATGGCGAGATCCGGCACCGACCTACCTTCGGCTAGTGGGGTTTCCCCCTAACCAGGACTCTCCCATCAGCGGGGCACCGCCCCAGCCGGGACAAGCTCTAAGCTCCCGACCGGTCTCCCGGAATTTGTGGTAGTGTAGTGCATGTTAGTGTGTGTGTGAGGGGGAATGATAGGACAAGGAAGAGGAAGGACAGATCGCGCGCGGTCCGTGGCCCGTTTGGTAGGCTACTGCTCCAGCATTCGCCTTGTGTTGATCGGAGAAACCACGGAAAACTACCGATCAGAGCAGCAGGCCGCTAGAATTCTCCTCCAGACAGCGACTGAATTCCACCTCGCTGAAAACCTAGCGTCGAAAACCCTGCCGCCGTGGGGAGTGGGAACCTAGGACCTCCCGGTCAGAGGCGCTGCAGTGACTTCATTCGATGCACTGAGCTACCGTTCCCGGTCCCGCAATAGAGGAGTATGCTCTATGTTATTTTGTATTGAGTATGCTTCATACTCGTACCTCATGTGACTGATAGGAATTTGTGCGTGTGTTGCAGTGAACGCGGCCCCGCAGTGTGGCGGAGCATCAACGCGGGCGCGTGGGCGGCGGTGGAGCGCGCGGCGCGCAGCCTGGCGGCGGCGCGCGGAGACTTGCTGGTGGTGACGGGGGTGTACGGGGTGGCCTCACTGCCTGACGCGCAGGGTAACCGCACCCAGCTCTTCCTCTTTGCCCAGGGCGCCCAGCGGAAGATGCCCGTGCCCGCACTCTACTGGAAGGTACGTGAATCTTTCTAGAGAAATAAAGACACACTGCTCAATAGAACTTACACCAATTCGCAACAAAAGTACAAAGTAAGCTCGTCCTCTAATTGGCTGGTGCTCTTCAAATTTTAAATAAAATAAAGATGTTCTGAAAATCTCTATCGTAGTAATGCCTTCAAGTAAGATACTCTGCCCGTAAAATTAAGAAGTGAAGAGTGATATACTAAAAATATCAGTTTTTGCTTGTATCCTGTTTTAAAATATTTAAAAAATTGATGAAAAAGTGTTTCCAATCATTTTGAATAACTTAACGGTTTTCTAGCACTGACAATTGATATCGTTCAAGGAGACAAAATTTCTATCAATAATTCAGGAAAAATGAAGTTTTTTGGTTTATTATACACTATTTCCATGTTGCAATGGTTACTGGGATAGATAAATTTCCGTATTAATATGGAAATATTATTACTTAACTACTCTTTTGAAATAGAAAAATAACATTCTTTTGCTCTAAATACGAGAGATTCAACCAAGAAGGTTAGTGTGCAATTTTACATTATACAGGAATTTGTGAACAAATCAACGTATAGAAAGTTGGCAATTTTCAATATTTGTTCTTTTTCTAAAAACAACAATTATGAGATTGAATGAACAGACCTACCACTTGTCTAGAAAACGGTTTATGTAAGCTTTTGTAGGATAGGAAAATATCGTGATATGGAATCGAAACCCACATGTCTTAGATTTTTAAATTTTATTTAACATTTTTCTTTATGTTTAAAAAATGTATTGCATATTATGACGTAGTATTTCATCTGAAATAGATATATTTTAGTGGGCCTTGCTTTGTTTTCGTTTCCACTAAATATTTGCAAATGGAAGGCAAATGGAAGGAACTTAATGCGGATAAAATGCTTTAGAAGCTGACCAAGGCAAGAAAACATTACTTCCCGCGAATATTAAAGACAGGTATGAAAGAGAATACAACATAGATAAATATTGGATGAGGAACTAGCTTCTGACATATTTTTGCAATTGTGTTTTCAGAACTTGTAAACACAACTGACGTTTACATTTTTTACATTCGTAATCCTAAGACCATTTCTACTTGAAAAATTTTAATTTATTCACGTTAAATATTTCATGTGGTTCCATAAATCAGCTAGTTCAATGTTTACTTCCGCAATTTAGCTTTATTCAGTCGTTGTGCATATGTAGTTCTTATAAGTACGTAATATGTGATGATGATTTTCGTTCATGTTTCATGGCCGACTGCAAATACCTTGCTTATATTTTCTTAATTACACGATTTGGCTCCGTTCCTGTATTCTGATTGGGAGGTGTGCCGTTCAATTGCACGTTTGAATTTTAATTGCACGCGTACTATTAACATAGAGATAATGAACGATTTTTCATGGAATAAGGAGCATACTTCGTCAACTAAACTATTATTATTATTATTATTATTATTATTATTATTATTATTATTATTATTATTATTATTATTATTATTATTAATTGTAATACGGAGAAAACTTAAATACTCGCCTTTATTTTGATAGGACATAATTTTGTCTTGCATTCTATTCCTCCGAATGTAGGTATTCAGTTTATTTGCAATTGAGTGAGAGCCACTTGCTCGCTTATTTGCAATTGAGTGAGAGCCACTGCGAGCAAGCCAGAGCAGCGCTGCAAGTGCAAGTGTGTGTGCGCAGGTGGTGTACGACTACTCGCCTTTATTTTGATAGGACATAATTTTGCCTCTCTTTCTATTCCTCCGAATGTAGGTATTCAGTTTATTTGCAATTGAGTGAGAGCCACTTGCTCGCTTATTTGCAATTGAGTGAGAGCCACTGCGAGCAAGCCAGAGCAGCGCTGCAAGTGCAAGTGTGTGTGCGCAGGTGGTGTACGACTACTCGCCTTTATTTTGATAGGACATAATTTTGCCTTTCTTTCTATTCCTCCGAATGTAGGTATTCAGTTTATTTGCCAATTGAGCGAGAGCTACTGCGAGCAAGCCAGAGCAGCGCTGCAATGCAAGTGTGTGTGCGCAGGTGGTGTACGACTACTCGCCTTTATTTTCATAGGACATAATTTTCCTCTCTTTCTATTCCTCCGAATGTAGGTATTCAGTTTATTTGCCAATTGAGCGAGAGCCACTGCGAGCAAGCCAGAGCAGCGCTGCAAGTGCAAGTGTGTGTGCGCAGGTGGTGTACGACTACTCGCCTTTATTTTCATAGGACATAATTTTCCTCTCTTTCTATTCCTCCGAATGTAGGTATTCAGTTTATTTGCCAATTGAGCGAGAGCCACTGCGAGCAAGCCAGAGCAGCGCTGCAAGTGCAAGTGTGTGTGCGCAGGTGGTGTACGACTACTCGCCTTTATTTTCATAGGACATAATTTTCCTCTCTTTCTATTCCTCCGAATGTAGGTATTCAGTTTATTTGCCAATTGAGCGAGAGCCACTGCGAGCAAGCCAGAGCAGCGCTGCAAGTGCAAGTGTGTGTGCGCAGGTGGTGTACGACTACTCGCCTTTATTTTCATAGGACATAATTTTCCTCTCTTTCTATTCCTCCGAATGTAGGTATTCAGTTTATTTGCCAATTGAGCGAGAGCCACTGCGAGCAAGCCAGAGCAGCGCTGCAAGTGCAAGTGTGTGTGCGCAGGTGGTGTACGACTACTCGCCTTTATTTTCATAGGACATAATTTTCCTCTCTTTCTATTCCTCCGAATGTAGGTATTCAGTTTATTTGCCAATTGAGCGAGAGCCACTGCGAGCAAGCCAGAGCAGCGCTGCAAGTGCAAGTGTGTGTGCGCAGGTGGTGTACGACTACTCGCCTTTATTTTCATAGGACATAATTTTCCTCTCTTTCTATTCCTCCGAATGTAGGTATTCAGTTTATTTGCCAATTGAGCGAGAGCCACTGCGAGCAAGCCAGAGCAGCGCTGCAAGTTGCAAGTGTGTGTGCGCAGGTGGTGTACAACTACTCGCCTTTATTTTGATAGGACATAATTTTGTCTTGCATTCTATTCCTCCGAATGTAGGTATTCAGTTTATTTGCAATGGAGCGAGAGCCACTGCGAGCAAGCCAGAGCAGCGCTGCAATGCAAGTGTGTGTGCGCAGGTGGTGTACGGCTACTCGCCTTTATTTTGATAGGACATAATTTTGTCTTGCATTCTATTCCTCCGAATGTAGGTATTCAGTTTATTTGCAATTGAGCGAGAGCCACTGTGAGCAAGCCAGAGCAGCGCTGCAATGCAAGTGTGTGTGCGCAGGTGGTGTACGGCTACTCGCCTTTATTTTGATAGGACATAATTTTGTCTTCCATTCTATTCCTCCGAATGTAGGTATTCAGTGTATTTGCAATTGAGCGAGAGCAACTGCGAGCAAGCCGGAGCAGCGCTGCAAGTGGAAGTGTGTGTGCGCAGGTGGTGTACGACTACTCGCCTTTATTTTCATAGGACATAATTTTCCTCTCTTTCTATTCCTCCGAATGTAGGTATTCAGTTTATTTGCCAATTGAGCGAGAGCCACTGCGAGCAAGCCAGAGCAGCGCTGCAAGTGCAAGTGTGTGTGCGCAGGTGGTGTACGACTACTCGCCTTTATTTTCATAGGACATAATTTTCCTCTCTTTCTATTCCTCCGAATGTAGGTATTCAGTTTATTTGCCAATTGAGCGAGAGCCACTGCGAGCAAGCCAGAGCAGCGCTGCAAGTGCAAGTGTGTGTGCGCAGGTGGTGTACGACTACTCGCCTTTATTTTCATAGGACATAATTTTCCTCTCTTTCTATTCCTCCGAATGTAGGTATTCAGTTTATTTGCCAATTGAGCGAGAGCCACTGCGAGCAAGCCAGAGCAGCGCTGCAAGTGCAAGTGTGTGTGCGCAGGTGGTGTACGACCCGCGCGCGCGTGAGGGCGCGGCGGTGGTGGGCAGCAACAACCCCTGGGAGCCGCTGGCTGCGCACCCGGCGCTGCGCCTCTGCGCAGACGTCTGCGCGCGCCTGCGCTGGCTGCCCAAGCCCCCGCCCCCAAACATCTACTGCTGCGAGGTGAGCTACACGTACATGTCTCCAGCTGCGAGTTCGTTACTGTGCTTCTTAAGCATGCCTGCGCTGGCTGCCCAAGCCCCCGCCCCCAAACATCTACTGCTGCGAGGTGAGCTACACGTACATGTCTCCAGCTGCGAGTTCGTTACTGTGCTTCTTAAGCATGCCTGCGCTGGCTGCCCAAGCCCCCGCCCACAAACATCTACTGCTGCAAGGTGAGCTACACGTACATGTCTCCAGCTGCGAGTTCGTTACTGTGCTTCTTAAGCATGCCTGCGCTGGCTGCCCAAGCCCCCGCCCCCAAACATCTACTGCTGCGAGGTGAGCTACACGTACATGTCTCCAGCTGCGAGTTCGTTACTGTGCTTCTTAAGCATGCCTGCGCTGGCTGCCCAAGCCCCCGCCCACAAACATCTACTGCTGCAAGGTGAGCTACACGTACATGTCTCCAGCTGCGAGTTCGTTACTGTGCTTCTTAAGCATGCCTGCGCTGGCTGCCCAAGCCCCCGCCCCCAAACATCTACTGCTGCGAGGTGAGCCACACGCAC